>QLTV01003770.1:527388-582990 GCA_003457575.1 Thermophis baileyi | reverse complement strand
ACACTTTAAAAAATGCCAATACTCTACCAGGATTCATGTAATAAAAACTGAATGAATTATTAAATAATGGCTGTGCAGATCTTTACAGATAATTTGGAGACGACTGTGTATAGTTTTAGAAGCGCTCTGTGTGTGTGTGTGTGTGTGTGTGTGTGCGTGTGTGTGTGTGTACATACACATACAGTATATATAGTAGATAATGTATATTTTTGTGTGCCTGTGTGTAATATGTATGTACACATATGGCATGTATACATAGGATTAAATAGTATATTTTGGATGTTCAGTAGTAGTAAATAGACAGGGAAATTGTATCTCGTTGAGGCCTTTCAGGTGAGAGGCCAGGCACCCTAACCCTTGACATGAGTGACGTCAAGTTGGCCACGCCCACCCAGTCACATGACCACCCAGTCACATGATCACCAAGCCAGCCCGTCATATGACCGCAAAGCCACTCCCACCCAGTCACATGACTGCCAAACCATTCCCACCCAGTCACATGACCACAAAGCCACACCCACAAAATAAGCCATGCCCACAGAACCGGTAGTAAAAAATTTTAGAACCCACCCCTGATTTGATGGCTTGCTGAGAATGGGTTGTCTCTTCTGGATTTTTTTTAATGTCCAAGCTATTCAATTCACTGAACAAGGCATAGGAATGAGGCGAGGCAGGTTACAGTTTACAACTGTTTATTTCTAACAAATAACGCTAACAGTGACTTCTAACAGCGACTCGCTCCGTTTGCTAACAATCTGGAAAGCGAGCCAGCTTCTGAGGCACAGACAGCTCTTTTATACTGAGCTGTCAGTGGCTGGACCAATCAGGGAGTGTTATTCTCCTGCCGGCTGTATTTGTCAGCTGGGACCAATAGGAATGCTTCTCCAGGCCCCGTGCTCGCCGTCCAGACATAACACCCCTTTCTTCCCGGATGGCACATGCGTACCCCTCCAGGTAAGCTGGGCGTCTCCAGCTCCGCCCCGATCTGCGCAGTCCAATGGCCTCAGTTGGAGTAGGAGGACCTTCTCTTGGCGCTTCTGGAACTCCCGGAGACTGCTTGTCCATGGTGACAGGGGGGTCGCCCGACAGCTCTGGCTCCAGATTCAAAGGTGAGTCAGCGGCCAGCTTATATTTGGATTGAGAGTCACGTATCATTGTGCCTTTGGCTGCTGCGTTGGCAACAGCCTCTGGCGGTGCCGCCCCGGGCAGGGCGTCGCTTGTAACGGGGCCTGGTAGGGGTAAACAGCGGCCCTGCAGTTGATCCACATGTCTCCTCCAAGTGCGGCCGTCTTCCAGCAGGACCTTGTAAGAGCGGGGTCCTGTCACTTCAACTATTTGGCCTGGCAACCACCGCGGATCCCCCCCCATAATTTTGGCCATACAACCAATCACCTTCTTGGAAGTAGCGGGCCCCTCCAACTGAGTCCAGGGGCTTTTCTGGGAAATAGTCCGGGTGTAGATGGTCCAGGGTCGTTCTCAGCCGCCAGCCCATTAACAACTCGGCCGGGCTGCGGTTTGTCATTGGGCAGGGGTTTGCATGTTGCGTTAATAGGTACGTGTCTAACTTGGCCTGCCAGTCCCCGGGTCCCAGTTTGGTGAGGGCTTCCTTGGCTGATGTTACAATTCATTCAACCAGGCCATTACTGGCCGGATGGAAAGGAGCCACTAATACCTGACGGATGCCAAGCTTGGCCAAATACAACTGGAATGAGGCCGACGTTAGTTGGGGCCCATTATCTGACACTAATATATCAGGCAGGCCGTGGGTCATGAACAACTTCCGCAGAACTCGAACAACAGCGTCGGTTGTGGTTGATGTCATTGAGACCACCTCAACCCACTTGGAGTAAGCATCCACGATGACCATAAAGGTGTGTCCCTGGAATGGCCCCACAAAGTCCACGTGTATACGGGACCAGGGGGCCCTCGGCACCTCCCATTCTTTAACCGGTGCTGCAGCAGGAGCTGAGCTGGTTATCTGGCACTACTGGCACTCGGAGACCCAGGCCGCTATGTCCTTGTCTAGCTTGTGCCACCATAGATAGCTACGGCCTAAAGCTTTCATTCTGGCAATGCCCGGATGGCCATCATGTAAGGATTCTAAAACTTGGCGCCGCAGTTCTAAGGGAATTATCACCCTCGTGCCCCACAGTAAACAGCCCCTTAGAGTGGATATTTCCTGCTACCTGACCTTAAAGGGTTGGAATTCTGCAGCTACCTGGCCCATGGGCCACCCCCTTCTCACCCAGTCCAGAACTTGGCGAAGGACTGTGTCTTTAGCGGTGTACCTGGCGACATATAAGGCTGACACAGGGCTGTGATGGTCATCGATGTGGAGGATTGATGCAGCCAGAGCAGGGTCTTCCACAGGTATAGGCAGGGGACACCGGCTGAGCACGTCGGCATGCCCCAAGGCTTTACCCGGCCGATGGGTGAGCTTGTAATTGTAGGCAGACAAGAACACAGTCCATCGTGTCATCCTTAGTGACAGAATTTGTGGGGTCTGCTGGTCGCCAGCCAGGATTCCCAACAGAGGCTTGTGATCTGTAAAAATGTCAAAGAAAAGGCCATATAAGTAATCATGAAATCGCCTAACCCCGGCTACAATTGCCAACTCCTCCTTGTTGATGTGTCTGTAATCCTGTTCAGTGGCAGACAAAGTTCTGGAGAAGTAGGCGATGGGAGCCTCAGTTCCATTCGGGAAACGGTGGCTCAGGACGGCTCCCACCCCGTAAAGCGATGTGTCACAGGCAAGAGTAAGGGGAAGGTCACTGTCATAATGAACCAGAACACTGTCCGATGTCAGCAACGTTTTGACGGATCGGAAAGCGTTGGCTTCTTTTCACCCCCAGATCCAAGGTGATCGACTGTCCAGGAGGCAGTGGAGAGGCTCAGCGATCATAGCCTTGTGAGGCAAAAACATGTTATAAAAGTTTAAAAGCCCCAGGAAGGCTTGTAGCTCGGTCTTGCTTGTAGGAGCCAGCGCGTTCTGGATGGCGGTTATTTTTGATGGAGTTGGGTGCAGTCCTGCGGCATCAATGAGGTAGCCCAAAAACTCGACTTGTGGCACTCCTATTTGGCACTTGTCAGGTTTGAGCTTAAGCTGAAAACGGTTGAGAACGGCGTGGAGGCGACTTGCAAGGTCATACTCATTCATGGCTGAGATGAAAATGTCATCAAAGTAGGGGATGACCCCTGGCAAGTCGTGAAGCAACCACTCCATGAGGCATTGAAAAATGCCAGGTGCAACACAATACCCAAATTGTAATCAGTGACAACGGAAAGCACCATGGTAGGTGACAATCGTCTGGGCCTCAGCAGTTGCGTCGTCCACCTCGAGCTGCTGATAGGCTTGTGCCATGTCAAGTTTTGCAAAAATGGTGTCTCGTCCTAAAGAATGCAGTAGGTGCTGCACCACTGGCACAGGATAGGGGTTAGCCTGTAGTGCTTTATTGAGAGTCGCCTTATAATCCGCACAGATGCGGATGGACCCATCGGATTTTAATGGGAGAACAATTGGTGTCTCCCAGTGGACATGGTCCACTGGTTCTAAAATGCCCTGTGCTACTAGCCTGTCAATCTCTTTGTCCACCTTTGGGCGAAGTGCGAAAGGCACTCTCCATGGTTTAAGCCTAATTGGGGCAATCCTAGAGTCCAAATTAAAGGAAATAGGTGTGCCGGTATACTTGCCAAGTCCCTTAGAAAAAACATCAGAAAATTCATGAACCAACTCTGAGAATATTCCAGGAGTAGTGGCATGAATACCGGTCACAGCTAACCCTAAAGCCTCAAACCATTCTAATCCTAATAAACTAGGCAGCGAGCCGTCAACAACAATTACCTCCAGGCGACCGCTGAATTTTTGGTATTGTACTTGAAACGTCCCACATCCTAAAACAGGAATGTGATTACCCTGGTAATCCCGAAGGCGAAATTGACATGAGGTGAAACGCCTTTTAGCCATTGAGGGCACTATTCTTTTAAGGGTGCTCCAAGAGATGATGGACACAGAGGAGCCAGTGTCAATTTCCATTTTACATGGCTTACCCTCAATTATAACTGTGAGGAAATTTATATCCCTCAGATTGGAGCTGGTCTGATCTATGACTGTCTCAGGGTGGTAGGCACCCTTATAAATAGTGAAACAGTCTTCCCCTTTCTTATCTTGTCTATTTCGGGTTCGATAGTCAGCAGTGGGTCTTGCTGAATTATTTTCTACCAGCCAACTGGCTCTGCAGACCCTTGCGAGATGGCCCCTTTTTCCACATCTCCTGCAATCAGCGTTCTTAAATCTACATTCAGAACGGTGATGCTGTCCCCCACAACCTGTACAAGGTGCTTGTGCCTTTCTCCCTTCCAAGCTCCCACCTTTCCTTTGGGTTGTTTTGAGGCGACTTACATCCTCCTCTTCCTCTTCCGAATGCTCTGGGACAACCTCCTCTTGGTGGACAGTAGTAGCTTTCTGGGCATCTTGTTGACTGAATGGTTTAAGTTTCCTTATCTCAGAGGCTGACTTAAAAGATAATTCTGAGGCTCGAGCCTCATCTAATGCAGTTTGCAACGTAATGTCTGTCTTAGCTAATAAGCGGCGCTGCAACTGAATGTCCCTAACTCCCCAGATTAGCTGATCTAAAAGAATGTCATCAAGATCCCTAAATTCACAATATAAGGCAGCAGTTCTTAATGCTGCCATAAATCGACTTATGGTTTCCCCCTCTGCCTGGAACCGGAGGCGAAACGCATACCGCCTGGCAACTCTAGATGGCAAGGGTGCGTAATGTCCTTTTAAAATAGCTAATACTGTCTCCCAAGGTGCCTCCTGCACCTTCTGAGGTGCCATTAGTGCCCTGGCCGAACATATCATGTCTGCAGACACTGAGGAAAACAGCTAACTTCCTATCCCCCGGTAGGCTTTTGTAGTCGTTAGCAGCCAGGAAACAATCAAAGTGATCTAAAAAAGAATCCCAGGTTTCTGTTGCCTGACTGAAGGGTGCGAATGTGGAGAGAGTAGCCATGTTCCGTGGTGAGCGTCTGGCTCGTAGTATTGCGACGTCTCGCCGCCGGGCTCAGCTCAGTGACAGCTCAGTGATTCAGCTCTTCGAGTGGCTTCGCTCAACCTGCCTCCTCAGAATCCCATCCTTCATCGCCAGTGTTCAATTCGCTGAACAAGGCATAAGAATGAGGCGAAGCAGGTTACAGTTTACAACTGTTTATTTCTAACAAATAACGCTAACAGTGACTTCTAACAGCGACTCGCTCTGTTCGCTAACAATCTGGAGAGCGAGCCAGCTTCTGAGGCACTGACAGCTCTCTTATACTGAGCTGTCAGTGGCTGGACCAATCAGGGAGTGTTATTCTCCCGCCGGCTGTATTTGTCAGCTGGGACCAATAGGAATGCTTCTCCAGGCCCCGTGCTCGCTGTCTGGACGTAACACAAGCATTTATCAAAGAATGTATTCATATACTGAAAACATTTCTCAGATGTTTTCCTCTTTTCCCCCCTTGAAATGATTTGTCTGCATTCAAATCTAGCACTCTGTTAATATCTCCAACAATGGTTATTTCTACTTCCATGATTTCTATTATTGCAAAAACTTTTCTAAATTATTCCTGGACCTTATGTGGGACATAGATGGAAGGCAGTGTTAAAATTCTATCTTCTTTTCTTAATTTCAGAATTAAAATTCTTCCTTGTCTTTTCATGGTTCCAATACCTCCCAAGAAGATTTCAGATAAATTACTGCTCCACTTTTCTTTGCCTTTCCTGCTGCTGAATATTTGTCCTATTTTGTTTTGTTTTACCGAGTTAACATGATCTTGTTTTATATGTGTTTCTTGTACATTATGTATGTTTTATTTATTTCTGCCATTTATGTACCATGTTGTGATTTGTGCACACTTCCATCAGTTTACAACAACAAAAACATATTAAAACTAAGACCAAAATATAATCATAATCATAATAATACATTACAGCAATACAAATTGTGCACATTCATCATTCTCCAAATGCTCTCTGGGAAAGCTTCATTTTTACTAGTATTCAGAATCCATTAGAGTGGTCTTCTCAAGAGAGAAGCTGTTTCATAATTGATGGAGTGCCATAGAAAAACATTGTCTGTTAGTCCAATCCCCCCTTATTCTCTGCATAATGGGAGACTATTAACAATTTTTACTGGGGATTGCACACCAGAGAACTAAAGAAGTCAGTCCTGAAGTACTTCTGAAGCCTAAGAGTAAATCAGGGGTGAAATCCAGCAGGTTCTGACAGGTTCTGGAGAACCGGTAGCGGAAATTTTGAGTAGTTCGGAGAACCGGTAGCAGAAATTTTGAGTAGTTCGGAGAAGCAGCAAATACCACCTCTGGCTGGCCCCAGAGTGGGGTGGGAATGAAGATTTTGCAATATCCTTCCCCCAGGAATGGGGAGGGAATGGGGATTTTGCAGTATCCTTTCCTTGCCATGCCCACCAAGCCACACCCACAAACCGGTAGTAAAAAAAATTTGATTTCACCGCTGGAGTAAATGCATATTGGGCTTTATAATTCAACAACACTTCGAATTGCACTTGAAAACCTATTAGCAACCAGGAGCTACATGGCTATTCTTGTTTGCCAACAAGCCAATTTCTGCTTCAAAATGGTCTTCAAAGGCAGTGTACTGTAAAGTGCTGGAGAATAGTCCAGTTGTGTTCTGATACAAGCATGGAACACTCCTAGTAGAGCTGTAACTGGCAAAACCAGCTGAAATTCAGCAAAGGCCTTCCTGGGCATAGCCTTCACTTGCCTATGAAACAGTAGCTATGAATCTAAGAGGAGCCCCAAGCACCTAAGAACCTTTTCCTATATAGTCCCACCCCGTCTATAATTATAGCCAGAGCCCTTCTAAATAAACAGCAATTTGAGAGGATTCAGACTGAGATTGCTTTTTCTCATTTCGAATTTAACAGCCTCTAGGCACTGGATCAAGGTTTCCATGGCAACTCCAGCCTCATTCCACAGAAATCCTGAAGGATACCATGGTCAGTAGTGAATGCTGCTAAGAAAACTAAGACCAGAAGCAACACATCCCCTCCCTTCAAGTGGGTCATGTCAAAGGTCATCCATTGGAGTGAGCCGGACCATCCATCTTATGCTTGGATTGGAATCCCAGTACAAGAAGGAACTAGGTAATCCAGTTCCTCTAAGGCATTCCATAATCAAGTCACTACCTCTTTCTTATCAATCTTCCCCCATTTGCAGGGTGGTGATTTTAAGTCTAATAAATAAGTTTTTTATTTCTCTCCTCAGGATTCCTGTCCATTCAACAAAACAGATTGAAATTTTGATTGAGCACTAAAGATAAATTGGAGATTCTGGTGATGCATCGCCTACCCTGTGCCCAACAGTTTCCATTCCTCACCTGGTAGATGTGGTCTTGAATATGGGATTGAGAAGTCCTAAAAGTTATTTTGAATATTTATACTGGAATTGCTCGGCATTTCACTGCTGCCATGATAATCATGGCTCTACCTTAACATATTGACAGGTTACACTCTGGTTGTAGGTGTTTTTTGCTCTCAAAGGTCCTTTTTTAATTATTACTTTTTATTTTTATTTATTTTATTATTATTATTGTTCATCGAACAGTCAACCAGATGTTCAGACTGGGTTTGGTATTTTTGTCTACCTATCAAGTCCTTACTAAGAACCTGGGATAGGCAGATCTGACTGTTTGATGGTGTTACAGATATTGTCGCAGGATGGAAGCTGTTCCAAGTAAAGCCTCCTTTTGCAATTGACTGATGGTGAATTTGTCAGTGCCAATGGTGTTGAAGTGGAACTCCAGTTGTTTTGGGACTGCACCCAAGGCACCTATTACTATTGGTATTACCCTTGCTTGACTTTGCCACAGTTGTTCTATTTCTATTTGTAGGTCTTTGTATTTCGTTATCTTCTCCAGTTCTTTCTCTTCTATTCTGCTGTCTCCAGGTACTGCCATATCCACTATCCAGACTTTTTTTGTCTTTCTTTGACAATTGTTAAGTCTGGGGTGTTATGTGGCAGTTGCCTGTCTATTTTAATCCCTTGATGTGGTTGTGGGGCTTCTGTACTCTGAGGAAGATGAGAGCTATGCCAGAGGTTCAGCCATACTGAACAGGTCTCATCAGAGGAGTCAGACAAAGAGTGTCTCTCAGAGGTGGGTTCCTACTGGTTCTAACCGGTTCTTTAGAACCGTTAGTAAATCGGTGATGACATCACGGAGCCGGTTCTGTCGGTGTCTCCGTGGGCGCCGCCATCTTGGATTTTCTGTGCATGCGCAGAAGCTATTTTTTATTTCTGCGTGCGCGTGCGTGCGCGCAAAGCACACGTGCATGCACGGCGCGACCCTGAGCGAACCGGCAGCAAAAGGATCCAGAACCCACCCCTGGTGTCTCTCCCATAAAAAAAAATACAGTGAGACATAAATTTCAGAAAGCCATACCGACTCAGATGTCACCTGGGTTAACAAGGTCTGCACTAGATGTTGGAGTTCCTATATACTGTTATCTGGTGAAAAATGGGCTACAGGACTGAGGACTGTTCGCTGAGCAACCAGCACCAGAAGCTGCAGAACTACTAGAAGAAAAGGTGTTTACCCATTGCAAATATACAGTGATTGAAAACAAAGAATAGAATTTCTATTATTTATTTTATATTTATGTATTTATTAATTTTTGTGAGATAATAGACATGTGTTTATCCCAAACATGTTTAAACTCAGTTACTGATGATTGACCCACTACCTCTGCTGGAAGTTGGTTCCAAGCTTCCACCACTCTTTGAAGTAATACTTTCTAACATTACTTTTGAACTTCCCTCCTGTCTGTTTGAGGTTATGCCCGTGTTCTTGATTTTTGATTAATATTGAAAATACTATCTTCTAGAACTTATTCATACCCTTAATATATGTAAAGGTTTCAATCATGTACCCCCTTTCCCTTCAAAGAAGAGGGAGTCAAGCTATTCTCTAAAGCACCTGAAGGCAGGACAAGAAGCAATGAATGAAAATGAATGGAAACTAATCAAGGAGAAAAGCAACCTAGAACTAAGGAGAAATTTCCTGACAGAGCAATTAATCAGTGGAACAATTTGCCACCAGAAGTTGTGAATGCTCCAACACTGGAAGTTTTTAAGAAGAGATTAGACAACCATTTGTCTGAAATGGTATAGGGCAGGGGTCAGCAACCCGCGGCTCTGGAGCCGCATGTGGCTCTTTCATCCCTCTGCTGCGGCTCCCTGTTGCTCAAAATATGCGTCACAACCGCCAATGTGCGATACCCGCCTGGATGCAATTTATTGAGGTTTTTGACCCCCAGTAGGCCAACCATGGATAAATCCAAGAAAAGAAAAGTTTCAGAAGAAAACAGAACGTTTAATTCAACTACATATGCTAGTTCTGTGGCCGCTCAGGAAATAGTTAGGCACGGGAAGGGTTTTGTGGCTCCCGGTGTTTTCTTTTATGTGGAAAACGGGTCCAAATGGCTCTTTGAGTGTTTAAGGTTGCCGACCCCTGGTATAGGGTTTCCTGCCTGAGCACGGGGTTGGACTAAAAGACCTCCAAAGTCCCTTCCAACTCTGTCATTCTATTCTATATTCTGTTTCTCCAATCTCTCCTAATATGTTTTGTCCCTCAGACCTTGCACCATTTTTGTTGCCCATCTCTGGACTCACACAATGTTATCAAAATCTTTTTTTTTAAGTGAGTCTCCAGAACTGGACACAGTATTCTAAATGGGGTCTGACTAAAGCCCTATATAGTGGGATTAGGACCTCATTTTTCCTGCTGGTAATCCCTCTAGTGATGCATCCCAGAATTTTGTTTGCCTTTTCAGGTGCCTGGCCACATTGTTTTGCAGTCATCTGCTATGAGCACACCTACATTGTTTTCTTCTGCTGTTCTAACACTGTAGCCCCAGTACTGCACTCTGCCAGGGGATTCTTTTTCCCCAAGTGTATGACCTTAAATTTAGAAATATTGAACTGCAGTTTCCACATTTTTCACCAATTTTCCAGCAATGCCAAATCATTTTCCATGTTATGAATACCCTCAGGAACATCAACTCTATTACATCCTTTTCTTTCAGAACAGGATCTTGTGGCACACCACTTGTGACTGGTCTCTGTTTAGACGGTGTCCCGTTAACAAGCATACACTAGGATCTATCCCTGAATCAACTTCCTATCCATTGGATCACCCAATGGTTAATCCCTAGCCTGTACAACATTTTAATGAGCTCATTATGTGGAACTATATCAAATGCTTTGCTAAAATCAACATAGACTATGTCCACAGCACTACTTTGTCCAGTATATTTGTGACATAATTTAAAAAGTCAAATCAGATTAGTTTGACATGATCTGTCCTCAGTAAAGCCATGCTGCTTTGGGTCCATCAAGTTGTATGCTTTTAAATGTTAACATTTAAATGAGCTGCGGTGGCGCAGTTGTTAGAATACAGTACTGCAGGCTACTTCTGCTGCCTGCCGGCTGCCTGCAATTTGGCAGTTTGATTCTCATCGGCTCAAGTTTGATTCAGCCTTCCATCCTTCCGAGGTGGGTAAAATGAGGACCCAGATTGTTGGGGGCAATATGCTGACTCTGTAAACAGCTTAGAGAGGGCTGTAAAGCACTGTGAAGCGGTATATACAGTAAGTCTAAGTACTGTTGCTGTGCTATTACCGTAATCCTTTTTTTTTCCAAGAGTGTGTTCATTTCATCATTTTTTCCAGGAGTGAGTTCACTACTATAGAGGTTACTCTCACTGACGTATAGTGAGCTTCTCCCTTATCCCCCCCTTCTTGTGGATGGGTACATTAGCTGTTAACCAGTCCTGGGGAACTTCAGGTTAAACTGAAGTATAGACTGGTTAAACAGATGAGTTAATGGTCCAGCGAGCAGACCCAGAAGTTTCCTCAGAACTCTGTGATGAATATCATCCGGAACAATTGTTTTATTTAAGCGGGCTAGCTCACCTGCCACCCCCACCTCTAAAAACATGGAAAAGAACCTGCACTGCAAGGATTAGAAGGATCCTCCAACTGTTTTAGTTATTGGCATCTACTTCTGAGAAAACTGAGCAGAAGTATAAAGATTTGTAGTGGAATGTGACAATGACCTTGAGAGTTAAAGGGAAAAGATGCTGCCTAGGAAATAAAGAGGGGGGGGGAGCCTGCAGTTGCTGAATAGTCAAGGAAAGAAACCTAGGAAAGACCTATCCTAATGGATCAGGTTGTTAAAAATGGTGACGGGACATTTGTATTTATAGACCTGCAATATTCTGGTAAAGTATCCTTCAATAAAGTAGAATTAGCTCATCTGGTTGTGTTTCTTGATTGGTTTATCTGGGAGGGTTGACAAGATGATATACAATCCTTGATAGCTCATTGTGACATATTGGCTAGATGATTTAAGGACAGAATTGATTCATTCATAACCCTTAGTCTTTGTACTTCGTCCAGGGTATGAACCGGTCAGATTTTTTGAATGGATTTCAGTTTTAAGGTTTAATGAGGCAGACAAGGTTCTTGGCTGAAGCCAACCACATGTTTGCTTGACCCTGGTCCCAGAGGTAGGTTCCTACGGTTCGGACCGGCTCTATAGAACCGGTAGTGGGAATTTCCCCCGCTTGCCGAACCAGCAGCGATGGCCAGCTGGACACGCCCCCAAAACGGCTCTCTCGCCAGCACCATAGGCGCTGCCATCTTGTTTTTTGCTTCTGCGCATGCACAGCTGTTTTTTGCTTCTGCGCACGCGCAGAAGCTGGGTTTTTAGCACTGGCAACCTGTGAAGCTCTGGTGAACTCTATGCCCAAGAGGGTTAAGGCAGTGCTGGAAAATAATGGTGGCCACACAAAATATTGACACTTTGGGCCCCATTTGGACATTATCACTTAGGGGTATACTCACTTTTGTTGCCAGCAGTTTAGACCTTAAAGGCTGTGTGTTGCGTTGTTTTGAGGGGACAGCACATTTACACTGTTATACAAGCTGTATATTCATTACTATACATTGTAGCCAAGTGTCATTTCTTCAGTGCTGTCACATGAAAAGATATACTTAAATATTTACAAAATGTGAGGGGGTGTACTCATTTCTGTGACATACTGTATATAATACAGCACAGCTTTCTCAGACCCATACTCTGCATCTGATGAAATGATCTGATAAAGAAGGTATTTAAAAAAAAACCATGGAGATCATTCTCCTAACAGGTCATAAGAAGTTGTGAATATTGCAAGAAATTTGGAAACTTTGGCTAAGAAGGCCATTGTACAAATCCTTATTGTGCACCAATTGCACTCTGACATGAATCAGGAGGCCTTCAGACTCACACTTTGGTCTTTTCACAAATGATACTGTAACTGCAATGTGCAGCTTGGTTATCCTTGAGAACCACTTTGAAGCTGCTAGTACAGAATTCAGCAACACAGACATTTACAGACATATCTCAACAGTCCATGTAACACCTTTGATCTATGAGCTGCATTGGTTGCCATTAGGCTTCTGATACAATTCAAGATGTCAGTGTCAGCCATTTGGGATAGATCAGATCGGGAAAAAGATTCTAAGGAAGACTAGAATTATACTTTATTGGGTGGGCTATAATAATGGAATCTTGCAATCTGATTGGACCCCAGCCCCATACTCCAGTGAATCAGGGAGGAGCCTGCCTGAATCTCTTCCAAATACTATCTTGTTTCCCAGGATTCAAGGAATGTTTCAGTCCTCTTGGGTTCGTCCCTATTTCCCTCAAGATCAGTTCCCTGTTTTTCTACAGCTGGCTATAGCATAGGACCTAGTTATTTAAAGCCATACCTTTTAGGGCTTCAGTTCAGCCTGTACGATAGGGCAGAGTAAGCCGTAACCACGTCCCATCCATTAAACAGTGCCACTTGATGGGACTGAGGAAGCCTTCTGGAACACCATCCCCTCAAGGTATATTTGGTCACATCCCTAGCGATATTTAAAATAACCTTGAAAACCCGGCTCCTTCCTCAAGGGTAGGAGAGAGTGGTGGATTCTGTGTGTTTGTTTTTTTCATAATTGTTTTTCTTCTAGGGCTTGGGGTTTTAAATTTGTATTTTATTACTTTTTTTAAGATATGCCTCCCAGAATCTCTATAGAGTTGGGCAGCTATCACCCTCAACAGATAAATCAGACCATAAAATCAAATCTATACAAACGTTAAAACTACTCTAATTGAGCTATAGTAACAAAATTTGGCAAGTCTGATTATTCTGTATTTCTTCCTCCTTACACTCCAGTGATTTAGGGAGGGATCTGCCTAAGCCACTTCCAAATGTTATAGAATAGAATAGAATGGAATGGAATGGAATGGAATGGAATGGAATGGAATGGAATGGAATGGAATGGAATGGAATGGAATGGAATAGAATAGAATTCCTTACTGGCCAAGTGTGATTGGACACACAAGGAATTTGTCTTTGGTGCATATGCTCTCAGTTCTGGGCTTTAAAAAAATTCCACTGCCTTTTGTCCAAGTAATAGTTTTTGAATATTCCCATGAAGGTCATCTTCCTTACCCTCTACATCAGTCTTATACATTTGTAAATAAATAAATAAGATGGCCGTATTTTTTCAGCTCTTTTCAAGGTTGCAGAACAATTGTGAACAGCAGTCCATCAAGGTTTTTTTATTTAAATACTTATGCTTATACTAGTATATTCTAAAATGCATAGTAATACATTCTAAAAATCAAATTCAGAGAATTGATTTTATTGAATGATAGAAAACTACAAATACCCTTTTAAAAATCCTACAAAGTTCAGAGGAAAATTAAAATTAAACTAAAAAACTATACTTTGGGTTTTGAAATGGTTATCAATGAATTGTTATCTACATTTTCAACCATCTCCATAGGATCCACAAAAGTCACTCTTTTCACCCAATTTGCTGTGTCACACGTATTTTGTGTGTGTTCTTCTTTTTCCCAAAAATGACCATTATGTAATATGTTCTGGGGCATTTTGACCTTAAAATTTGCCCGAATGTTCCCACAGGCTTTCAGCTGAATTTGGCAGCATGGTGAAATACTGTTCCAGAATTTGTTTCTAGACCCTTTTGCTAACATTATTACAGAATTTTTAGAAACCCCTCATAACTCAGGCTAACCGGTTCAAAGGCATAGTGGGGCAAAAGGGGGAAAAAAAATCTGAATTGGGAAATTGAATGCTTTGCTGAAAAATAAGTTCAACCTTCAGAAAAATATTTCCGGTTATTTGATGGGTCAGTCAGTGCTACTTTTGTGCTGGCAAAGCAAATATGCATAATCAAGAGTGAACTTAAAAAGTGAACTGCCAGAAGTATCTAATACTGTATTTAAGGCATAGGATTTGCATCTAGCTTGAATATCTGTAGAGATTCTCAGTCATCCGTCTTGGTTGTCCCAAAGGTGCTTTTTCAGGAGGCAACTGGACTTTGCTTTTTCTTTTGAAGACGTTTTGCTTCTCATCCAAGAAGCTGAAAAAGCACCTTTGGGACAACCATGACCTGGATGACTGAGAATCTCTAGAGACTTTTAGCTGTACAATTTGGGATGAACACCCTTTGAATGGTGTGGGAGTAGGAATGGATTTCCAGAGGAAAAATTGCAGACTACAGGAACCAGGAGCGCTACTCACGTGACCCTGAGGACACAGATAAACCTCCAAGTGCTTCAAGGACCCTCTAAAAGGATGCAAATGACCAGCTGTCTGCAAGGAATATAAATCCTTCATTCCCCACTATCCTGTCAGAGCTGAAGAAGCTTCTTGGATGAGAAGCGAAACATCTTCAAAAGAAAAAACAAGAAACTCCAGTTGCCTCCTGAAAAAGCACTTTTGGGACATCTAGCTTGAATCTTGAGAGAGAATGCAGACTACCATAATTTCTCTTCAAAACATAAAAATCTTTCATCTGTTATTAATACACATTTCTCTTATGGGCCAACAGGGATACCTTTATTACTCTGTAAGAAAAAAATAAAAAGGGAAGCTAGAAGAAGAAGAATCAAATTTTAGGTTTCCAGGACAAGCATCAGCAATAGCATCAGTACAACGACATAGCTGAACTGGAGGGCTTTTACGCATCATCTGTTTATTTCAGGCGAACTTTTTACAAGAGAACCGTAACTTACACAAATGATGTCTCATCTCATTTTCACCCACACTGCCTCCAAATTAATAATTGCATCTGAGTAAAGCAGCCTACAATATTGCTTCTTGCTGTTCTAGGTGATTGATGATGCCATACATCATCAATCACCTAGTACAGTACTACAAAACACAGGGAACAAGATGGAGTTACAGTACAGTCCCAGATCCTTCATTTCACCAATTACATTTCAACTTACTGATATTTTCAGATGAACAAATGGAGGAAAAGAAGTTGAATTATTTTTAATGTTTGGCTTCACTAAATGAAATGATCCCCAAACCTCCCTTCATTGTCTACTCACCCTAAAACTGCTTAGACACCCAAATTCTTAATATCTAGGCTGTGTTCACCTAACATGCTGAGCCATGGTTTACAGGCGTATGGAGCCTTGAATGAACCCAGTTCTTAAAAAAAAAACCTAAAGCCAAATTGGGGAGGAAGTCTACCAAGCACCAAGGAGAAATACCCAGATATTGTTCAACATTGTCCCAGCCTGTGTCTAATTTGCATTACTAACAAACGTTAAGTAAGCATCATGTCTAAAATCCTTTTGGTTTAAAGCCAATTAAATCAATACGTTTCACTGAAATCTATTTTACTTTTCCCAGAAAACATGTTTAGAAGTGGAACAGAGAAAAGGATCTTTTAATGCATAAAAAGGATGGCTATTATGATCTTTTTCTTCAGTGCTAGGACAAATTCTACTTTATTGACCTAGAACGTTATAGTTCAAATAAGTTTGAGAAACTGTTCATGTTCAGAAGCTGAAAACAGCAGATTCATTGACAAGAGATTTTAAAAATACAATGATACTCTTCTTCACAATTGGAGCGGTATATGCGAGTATTCGAGTGTACGACCATAATACTGTTAAATTCAGGCTCTAAAAATACTTAGTTGCATCACTGTATTGTCACTACTAGTTCTCCTTTCTGAAAATTCTTCTCCAGTAAAAAGAATTATGAAAAAGGCTTTACTAGTGGGATATCTTGCAAAATCCACGATGGGACTGAGTCAGGCTTCTGAGGAATCCAGACCTAAATACGAAAAGGGAAGAAATTATGTTTTACTTGGGTCTGAATTAAGTGCAAAAGGAAGAAACACACACAGTGTATACCGTAGAGGCAATTCTGACTGTTTTTCTTTTTAAGTCCTTCCTCCTCTTTCTCTAATTAAGAAGCCCCGCCCGTGAACTCTCGTTTGCTCAGGACGGAAATTTTTCTCTTCTCCCTCTTTCTCCTTGCCCGCCCTTCCCGAGGCAATTACAGGCCCTGCTTTTCTAGGAAAAGGGTTGTGGAGTCAGCAGCTGTCGATTCCAGTTCTTGGAAGCGTGGCTGCTTGGGCTTGGAGCGGCACTTCTGGGAATCCTCTAGCTCCTTCTGTGGAATGCAACAGGCAAGCGCGCTCTCGCCGTGACCTTAGAGCGTCTGAAGACGAGGACGCCGGTAGCGCGAGGAGGGGCCTCCCCCGCTTGGGAGGAGAGGCGAGGAAGTCGCTTTGGTTGTCGGGCCCAGCGGATGATTCATTCCGCTGGGAAAGTGTGGGAAACCGGCGAGGAGGAGGGGAGGAGGAGTTAACTGCCACGGGACTTGGAAATGGGATATCTGTCAGGTTAATGGATGACGCCGCTCGGCTGTCAAGCTCAAGTAGAGGTGAACTCGGGTGGCGGGCTCTGTTCAGCCAAGAGCGGCATTAATCTTTTCGAGCCCGCACGCAAGTGCAGTACGTTCCACTTCAGAGCTCAACGAAAACGCCGTGCCAGTAATGAGGTTTCTGTTGTATGTGCATTGTATCTGTAGCGCCCACCCCCTCACACAATTTAAAGTAGACTAAATACAGGTAGTCCTCGACTTACAACAAATATTTACACTATATATTTCAAGAAAATGCATTCACTTCCTCCACCCTATTTCACCGGTTCTCATTTATTTCACTTATTTAACTCATTTGCAGGTAGTCCTCATCTTAAAACCATTCGTTTAGTGACCGTTCAAAGTTACAACGGTACTGAAAAAAGTGGCTTACGATCATTTTTTCACACTTATGACCGTTGCAGCAACCCAGACGCTTGGCAACTGGTTCATGTTTATGATGGCTGCAGTGTCCTGGGAACATGCGATCACCTTTTGTGACAAGCAATGGGGAAGCCAGATTCACTTAACAACCGCATCACTAACTTAACAACTGCAGTGATTCACTTAACCACTGTGATAAGGAAGGTCGTAAAATGGGACAAAATTCACTTAACAAATGTTTCACTTAGCAACAGAAATTTTGGGCTCAATTGTGGTCATAAGTTGAGGACTACCTGTAGTAAAAGTGGGAATAAGGGAACAAAACAAAGGATTTTTAAATGGCAGAAGGAGAAAGCAGCCATTCACATGCGTACCTCACCCAAGCCTACAGCGATTCTTAACTATATATATATATATATATATATATGTTTTTTTTTCTCTGTTAAATCACCTGGTATACCCAAATATGGGAGGAAGCATACTGCTTCCTTTTTGCCTTTTGGCCCCTCCAGGGGCCATCCAGACAGTTAATTACAAACGACAGTCCGTTTCTATATGTTATATTTTTACATAAATAAAGGGAGACTAGTATAGATCTATTTCAAGCTATTTAGCTCTCATCAGCTAGCCACACCCTTATGGGATTAGAACCTGGGCCACTAGCCTAACATATATATAATATTGTTGCTTGGTTTAAGATCCTAACTCGAGTTCAAATCCACCTTCATCTATAAAAACACCCTGGATATTTTGAAGTCACCTCTGCATCCAAAGCTTCCTTTACAGGGCTGTTTGTTTTCTGAATAAAAAGGAGGGAGGAAATAGTATGTGGGCTGCCTTGAGATGCTAGAGGAAAAATAGGGAGTCCTTGGTGCTCTCTGAATTTGGTTGTTTGCTTGCAGACATTTCATTATCCACCAACTCTAGGTAATATTAGTGGACTGCTGGTCCCAGTTGTGGTTACTAAATGAGGATTACATGTACTAACTAAGGCATCCAACCTATGCTTGCTATGTTCTATGCTAGCCGCCTCCAGTTTGTTAGGGAAGTATAGTTGCCATTAAAATTCCAAATTAACATGGTTAATAGATAAGAATTCTTGGAGACATAGTCTTAACACATTTGTAAGGCACTAAGTTGGAATTTTTTTAATATAAAGTGGCAGTAGACAGATTTCCCACAGCCTACAGATGCTAAGGATTGAAATTGAAAACTTTTGCATAAAAATGGTAATTTCTACTAACAGCACAGTCCTATATACCGGTAAATGTCATGTCATTGGTAAACCCATGGAAAAAGAATTACAATTGCAATATTACCCATAATGCGTTTGTAGCCTAGATTGGGCTCTCAGTGGAAAATTATCTTATAATGTATTCATCAAAATGGTATTTTCCATCTTTTATTAAATTTCAATTTCTTTTGTTACTTTGACCTTTATAAATCAGCTCATATTCTCAGTGTAATTTTTTATGAAGTTGAAAGTTGTGAAAAGAAAAATGCTGAATTGTAAAAGAAGGTGAAGGATATTACTAGGAAGAGCTGTGTTCAAGTAACTGTGTAAAATTATAAAAATGCCATATTTATACACATATCTTCCTATAAACCGGAGCCTCATGGTGAGTTCATCCAAGCTGTGAGGCTTACAGAAACAACAGTAGCAGAACGATGACACATGTACATGGATGTCATGATAAAGGTGCCCCCCCCTTATGTAATTGCATGCCATAATCAGACTCCTTCCTTTCCTAACATTCATGTGAATGTACTACGTTATGGAAGAATGTGTCATTTATGTATATATGCATTTTCATCTGTGTATATGCTGTTCCGGTTCTAGAGATTCTGGGTACTATATAAATACCTAATTATACATGGGTGTTTCAGTTTCTGAGAAAACCACAAGAAATGTTGCAAATTATGAACTATTTCTACATGGATCATGGGTGCTCACGCAAGGGACATTCAAAACATACACTGTGGTGTCATGACACAAGATCTTCCTCTTATCAAGATTGCATGCAAATCAGCAGTGGGTTGCTACCGGTATGGTCCGGATCTACGAACTGGTAGCGGCAGCGGCAGGAGGCTCCGCCCCCCGCCCCAGACACTTCTGCACATGCAGAAACATCATGCGCGAGCATGAGCGCGCACGCGAACCAGTAGTGATGGGATTTGCAACCCATTACTGATGCAAATATATGAGAGACAGAGTTTGCATTAAGGCATGACAATACACTTTTCATCATTTTAATGAAGTCTCAGTTTACCATGGACTCCCTTAGATATATTTACCTTGTGGAAAGACAAATGAAGAGGAATATGATGGCATTTTTCTCCTGAAAGTAATTACCTGAAGTAATACCTGAATACCTGAAGTAATACTACAGAGATTATTCTGGTCTGACCATTCCAAAATGAAGGACACAAAAAGTGGTCTCAAGTTACATAAAGGTTTAAAAAAGTTTAATGTTAAGAAGAATGTCCTCAGAGTAAGAGCATCATATAGTGGAATGTATTACTAGTTGGCTGCCTTTTAGTGGATGTGTTCATTGTAGGGCTGTGCTTTTGGGATGCTTCATTGAGGAGGGATGTTGGATTCAATGGCCTAAATGACCCCTTCCAGTTCTATAATTCTATATAATTTATGTTTTGACTTTATAATTACATGGTTTTATAATTGCACATAGTTACAGGTATCTATCAGATTTGCTTAGTAGAAATGTGTTGTACGAGGCTAATTACATGCCATGTAACAGAAATTCCTGCTCCTGCACAATCCCATCCATTAAAAGTGCAATGATTTTTTTAAAAGTTGTAATCATAGCAAAACAAAGCTACCATGGTCCTATCACAATTTTATTTGTGCCTCTTAGACCCAAATGGAACAAATGCAGATTCTTAGACTGAAGTAATGTCACCAGGTGATTCAAATGCAAACTGGTAAAGTTGAATACTAATCATAGGGACAGCTTTTTTCATGTATAACAATAAATAGCAGACCAAAACTTTATTTTGGTCATTGATCAATTAAAAAAACATAAAATAGAATGAACAAAGCAAAATTACCCCTAACAGTAACAATCAAGATGGTGAAGTGAAAGCACCTGGCTATCGAAATGCTCTAACAAATTTTTAGTCACTCCATAGCTTCTCATATGTTTTTGTATTGGCTCTGTTGATGAAACAAGGAAGCATTTGGAAGAAAAATAAATGTAACACATCAGCTATTTCTGGATCTGCACTAAATACACAAAATCTATTTAACCATGTCATATATGTACTGAGAAAAATTAAACATAATTTTGTTGTGGCCTTAATTTTGTTAAGGGCCTGGAGACTAAAACATACAATGAACCAAGGATGAAATGCTCCTGGTTCGGGCGTGCCTGCCGGTCGTCGGAGAGCCAGTAGCGACGGCAGCACTAGACTTCGCCCACCCGCCCGGACGCTGCCATTTGGGTTCTTTTACCCTCTGCGCATGCGCAAAGCATTCAGAACAGTTGCAGGAACTGGGTATAGCTAGTCTAGAAAAAAGGACTGGGGTGACATGATAGCACTATTCCAGTATTTGAGGGGCTGCCACAAAGAAGAGAGTGTCAACTGATTTTCCAAAGCACCAGAGGGCAGGACAAGAAACAATGGATGGAAACTGATCAAGGAGAGAAGCAACTTGGAATTAAAGAGAACCTTTCTAACTGTGAGAGCAATTAACCAGCTGGCCTTCAGAAGTTGTGGGTACTTCATCACTGACGGAGGTTTTTAAGAAGAGACAAGTCACTTGTCTGAAATGGTAGGGTCTCCTGCTTGAGCAGGGGGTTGGACTAGAAGACCTCCAAGGTTCCTGCCAGCTCTATTCTGAATTGAATTGAATCGAAAAGGTAGTATTCACATTTTACCTACCCCTTACGGTAGTTATATTTCTAGGTATGTAACAAAGCTAATGACAAAGAAATCCCTAAATACTTCACAATACAAATTCTGAGACTGTTGCCCTCAGTAACTATTCAATTTCCTCTATCAACTATGTCTTCACTGAGGCATTTCTAACTGTCATTTCCTCTTCAGTGGTAGAGACTTCTTCTTGACTTAAAGAGGAAGGAACATATTTCTCAGAATACAAGGGCATTTAATGAAACTGAGATATAAGTTGCATATCTTAGAACAACTTGAAATCAATACTTAAAATCCAGAAATACTTAATCTCTAAAAGATATTATTCATTAATAAATATATTAAATAATATATTTTAATACCTTAATTTTTGAAATTTTATATCTGTCAATAGAAACATTTTTTTTCAAACCTTGCCGTAGTTATTTTCCCTATTTTGTAATTAAATGTATATGCTTTACCCAACATATTTATAAATCCCTTGCTAGAGCAAATATAAATGTTTCCTTACATGACCACGGGATGCTGCAACAGTCTAAGTGTGAAAAACAGTCATAAGTCATTTTTTTTTTTGGTGCCATTGTAACTTTGAAACTAAACAAACTGTTGTGAATTGTAAATTGAGGATTACTTGTATTTCACCCTATACAGAAGTGGCTAAATATATTCCACAAAAAAGAGAATTGTATAATCCATAGTTGCAAAAGAAAATTGTTTGCAAAGTTTTAATAGTCCTATCTTGTTAAATGGAAGCAGTTTTCTAGCCCTGGCTGATATCCCCAAAATGAAGTTAAGTTGGGCCAAGTTTATATTTGAATGAGAAACAGCCAGGAATATTTGAGCTAAAGTCTAGACTAGAAAGTCAAAGAAAAATCCTGGAAGAAAACAATGGCAGATATTTTTATACTGCTACAAGAAAACTAGAGAAATGTGACCATGAAATCACAGGAAATAAATTTCAACTTGAAGAAGACATTATGTTCTAAAGTTATTAATGATGCTAAATCAAGAGCCCGTTTGGTGTAATGGTTAAGGCATCCAATATCTAATGCAAAGACTGATTAAAAGACAATTTAATATGACAAAGAGGTCTTATCTAAGCACATTCTGATTACTAGAAAACATTGCCTTCTGTTTCTACCATGATTGTAATGTGAAATTTCTGGCTGCCCAATCGTGCAGGATTAGGTTCAATTATGAGTAATGGAAATAGGAAGATTCCTAGACATTCCTCACTTTCTTGATGAGGCAGTATCCTCATTTGCAGGTCATTTAATGTTATTATGTTTTAATTTATTTTGGCACAAGGGTGTCTACTCAAGTGCAAATGTTCCTGGTTAATTATATGGCAAAGTATATGGGATTAACTAATTCTACTTTGTTTTGCTCTTAATATTATCTCTGGCAGTTTTAGAGATTTTATGATGCAATTGGAAATTGTGTTCTGGCAGAAACAATTATTTGTACTTTGGGTTTTCAGTAACTAATATTGACTTTCATAGTGGTGCCTAAATTGGTCCAAATGTCATACTGCCCAAGAGGGATTCCAGAAAAAAATTGTGTTAGATATTCTGTAGGAATATTATACAAAATGTGCATTCATTGCCTTTCTTCAACAGCAAAGCTTTTCCTTGAACTGCACTGTATGAAATTGTTGGCCTCTTAGTGGAAACATGTAATATGTTCCTCAAATCAGACTGAGTACTAGGCACTGGAACGTGGCTAATATGGCACATTAAAAAACATTAGCATCTATTCCAGGCAAATTGATTGAAATTGTAGTAAAGAAAAAATAAGCACATGAGGAACAAACTTCATAAAAGGAAACATGCATGAATTTTGCAAAGTTAAATCCTGCCTTACCGATCTTCTAGAGGAGTTTTTAAGAGTGGTAACAAGCATGTGGATTGAAGTGATTCTACCAGATTAAAATGATTCTTGACTTGATTCAGCAAAACTGATCTAATGTAATTATGAACTGCACACTTAGCAAGTGTACTTTCTTTGAAAGCAGCAACACAACTGCTCATATGCAATCAGTTCATTATATTTAAAAATCTACAGTATCCTATGTAGCTGGAAATCCTCAGGGCTAAACCTTTATCCAGAAGCTTATTTAGCCTCCACAGTAAAGACAGTAGAAACTCCAAACAAGACAGATTATATAAACAAATAGAAAAACATATTTCAGCAGTTCCTATAAACATTTCATGTTTCCTAAACTTTGGCAACATAATCTCAGGAAAAAGTTAATATATTTATGTATTTATTTGTTTATTTGTTTTCTATAGCCGCCCATCTTAGTCAATGACTCTAGGCAGCTTATAATTCAATTGTTCTATTAATTGTTTCCTTTGTTTTTGGAGAAACCTCTGGCTATGAACAGTAAAGTTTGAGAAGTACTTTTATAAGCGGAAAAGAATTGGCAATATTCAACAGTTCTAGATATTTCTGTGCAAACTTCAGTGTAATAGAGACAGGATGTTCCAGAGAAAGTTCATGTTATTTTTTTCCAGATGCATCAATTCAGTTATAGTCAGATAATTTTCTAAGAAGCATTTCTTCTTCTGGAAAATTCATTTCCAGAAAACTGATGGTGATTAGATCTTACTACTAAGCAGAGGTGGTATCTAGAATGCTGTTGGAGGACTCTTACGGATCAGTGGTAAAGCGTGTGTTTGAATCTATGCCATGGGACTTAGGTGACAAAAAGAAAATATTTTGTCATTTATATTGCATCTGTTGAATTATGCCCAAGTGACCCTTTTTAAGGCAACCTATTCCCTGTAGGGATGAGGAGAATTTGCAAGAACACCTGAAGAGCCATTGTGAAAAATTCTCGTGACTTTTGGCAGACAAAATCACTCAGATTCAAGCTAAACCTTGTTGTCCTCCTTGATCTTTCAATGGTGTCATATCTTCAGCCATAATATCCTTCTGGATCAAAGGATTGGAGTGAGGGCAGCAGCCTTTGGTAACTCTCTTTTCTCCTAAGAAGTCAAAACCAGTCTAAGGTGGAGAGGAGAGGTCTACTTAGAGAAGTCTGTTCTACACTTTAGTATTCCACTTCTCCAATAACTGCATGAAACCTCAGGAGAGGTCAACTGTCAGCATGGGATCAGGTATCTTCATTATGCTGATGATATCCAGTTATATATTTTGGCCTCATAACAAAAATGCAGTAGAAGTGCTGACCTGGGTGCTGTCAGATTTCGAATGAGGATGGGAATCTCTCCAAGGCAGAGTGGCTTTGAGTCCTGGATAATTGGCTTTAATGAAAATGGAATATGCAAACTTTCTTTTGACCTCTCTAGAAGTATTCCTCAGGCAAGATGTTAGCAAAAAGAAAGGCATGGGGAAGAAGCCAGTCTCTAACCTAAGTTAAGTTTACAGACAATGTCTCTAATTTAAAGTCAGTCTTAAAATGGAAACTATACACTGTCTGCATTGTATGTGGAAGGTGTTGATGCTTCTTTACATCAAATACTCAGTAACAAAAAAAATGTTTGCTCTTCACAACCCTGAAAGCACAAAACCATATGTGGTGTCAAAATTGATATACGTCCTCTAATTTGTTTTTATACCAAAAAAGTTATAAATGCAAATTTCTTCCATAGATGTCATTTGTTGCCCCTCCCCATTTTGAGTGTCATTCTGAATGTTCAAACTAACATTAGAATTGCTCTTTCCCTTCAGGATACTTTGTCGGTGTCCTGAAGGGGAAGGTCCCCTTAGGCCACCCTAATATCTAATTGTTCTATGCCTTATTTATAGAAGGGAGATGAAGACTTTAGGAATTGTAGTTCAATTCATCTGGAGTTCAGCAAGTTAGGAAAGGTGACCAATCAGAACATAAATACAACTGCTGCATTTTCTAGAAAAGATGGATTCCATTCTTTCTTGTTTTTAACTCATTTCAGTTTTGCACTGTGATAGGCAATCGGACAATAATGTTGAGAATGCATTGTACATATATTGGATATTATGAATCCATGAATAGCATATAATAAAAAAAATTAAAAAATGAAATAATAAGAGCCACAGTGGCGCAGTGGTTAGAGTGCAGTACTGCAGGCTACTTCTGCCGGCTGCCTGCAATTTGGCAGTTCAAATCTCACCAGGCTCAAGGTTGACTCAGCCTTCCATCCTTCCGAGGTGGGTAAAATGAGGACCCAAATTGTTGGGGGCAATATGCTGACTCTGTAAACCACTTAGAGAGGGCTGTAAAGCACTGTAAAGCGGTATATAAGTCTAAGTGCTATTGCTAATTAGTACTTAGCAAAACAAAAATCAAAACGTAGTCTACAATGGGGTAAGGCTGACAATCAATTTTCAAATTTAACAAAATAAGAATATTCCACATACAAAAATGACCTTTTCTAACTGTCTTAAAATAAAACTTTAGGAACTGGTATGGCAGAAGAAATTAGTATGGCAAAGTAATAAACCTTTTGTGAATAGAGACAGAACACTTATAAAGTATTATTATCTTCATTATCGTTGTTCTAGTCACTAGACTGCCAAGGGACACAAGAGGTATGGCTATGATACACTTCTTGAAACTTCCTGAACTTACAGTATATAATTGCAGTGTGGAAATCCAACTACAGTGGAACAAAACCTTTCCATTATTGTCACTATTTCATAAATGTGTGGAAATACAATACAGGAAGAACAATGTAATTAGAGAAAAAGCCCTTAAGCTCCAAACAAATATTGTACACTTTCTATTCACTTTTCAATCCTAAGTCATTTGGAAAAGCTACCATATATACATGTATTTCTGTCTTGTATAAAATAACAGATATGATTTAGACTCTTAGAGTTGAAAGTATCATATTAGCCTCCAAATTCTACTCCCTAATACAAGTAGTCCTCAACTTACGACCACAATTAAGCCCAAAATTTCTGTTGCTAAGTGAGACAGTTGTTAAGTGAGTTTTGCCCCATTTTATGACTTTCATGCCACTGTTGTTAAGTGAATCACTGCAATTGTTGAGTTAGTAACACGGTTGTTAACTGAATCTAGTTTCCCTATTGACTTCGCTTATCAGAAGGTTGCAAAAGGTGATCACATGGCCCTGGAACACTGCAACAGTCATAAATATGAAGTAGTTGCCAAGTACTTGAATGGGATGCTGCAATGGTCCTAAATGTGAAAAATGGTCATAAGTCACTTTTTTAATGCCATTGTAACTTTAAATTGTCACTAAACAAATGGTTGTAAGTCGAGGACTACTTGTAATATAGGAAAATAGCTCAAAGCATTTATGATATATGCTATGCAGCCTCTGCTTGAATACATCCAGAAAAGGGAAGCCTATAATCTATCCTGGTTAAATTGACTCCACTGTTAAACTACCCTATCTCTGAAAACACCTTCATAACATTCAACTGGAATTTTCTGTTCTGTAACTTAGGACCATTATTCCATATCATGGTTCTCTGAAAATATGTCCTGGCTTTCTGTTGAGATATCTCTTCTGGTAAATTGAATGGGTATCAGTCCCAACTCCCACCGACATAGACACAAAATATCATTTCTTTTGTTAATCTTACCTTTTGCTTCCATACAAAAAGCCAGTCCCAGTTCAGGGGAGATTTATGAAAAGCAGTTTAAAAAATTGTGGGGAAGAGAACTGTTGTGGAAATCTCTCTCTATTCTCATGTTTTGCAGCCCTCAAAGTACTTGCAGAGATCAAAAGCCTTTAAAAGATAATTAGCTTCTCCCATAATATTAAGTCTGTTATTAAGTAGCCGCGCCCTTTCATAATATAACAAAGGCAAATTCTATATTCCACCCTATCTTTATTTAACCGACATCTGACTAATGCAGTGTTCTTGGAAAATTGAGTTATACAACAACAGCATAATGTCTTCTTCCTGTTCTCTTTACATAACACTCAGTGATTCGTTTCATATCTCTCTCAGGTGGGTTCCTCCTGGTTCGGACCGGTTCTCCCGAACCAGTAGCGACCTGCTGGTGATGTCACGATGACATCACCGATCCAGTTCAGTTGGTGCCGGTCCGTGGGCGCCGCCATTTTTTTTTAAATTTATTTTTTTTCCTTCTGAGCATGCACAAAAGCCTAGTTCCGGCACTGTGCATGCGGTCGCCATCTTGTTTTTGGCTTTTTTTTCCTTTTCGTTACTGCGCATGCGTGTGCCCATGAGGCGCGCCCATGCGGCGCGGGAGGGACAAACCGGCAGCGAGGTAAGTTGGAACCCACCCCTGATCTCTCTCTCAAACACACACATAGAGAGTGTGTGTTCTCAGAGTTATTAAACAACTAGCCACTTATATATCACTGATACAGATTCCAGGAGTTCTTCCAGCAGTCTATAAAGATGGTTAAGAATGGCTTCATCTGTTACTTCTCCCCTCCCCTGTCCTCCCCACCCTGCTCACTACTATTTTTTTTTCAATTAACAAGCAATCTTCATTTTCTTCATGTAATCAAAGATACCATATAGTAAAGCATTTTAATGTTTATTCTTTGGCCTCACATTCTGAGCTAAATATTCAGGACATTTTTGTTGATAATGTGCAAACCAGACATTTCTATAATTCTTATGGGTGCTGCAGCTTATGAGTAAGCAAACATATCATGACACACTGTTATCTGAAAGAATGAGAAGACGATATAACCATAAAATGTGTAACTGAAAGACTAGAGCGCTATTTGCTAACATATGCTAATATAGATGCAAATTTGGAAGATCATTGAATGATTTAAAAATAAATATAGGACATCTCACTATAGAAACAGCCTGGGCATCAACAGAACAGCTTGGATTCTTGCATATAAATCAGATGGAACAGATAAGACTGAATAGTGCTCACATGCCTGCCACGATAGTAGGAAAATTCCCGAGGGCCAATCAACTCAAAGCAGCACTAAAATGTATGTTTTAAAGAGAGTTAAGCTGGATCGTGGGAAGATCTACATCTCACAATATAGAGAAGGAAATCCAAGATGCAATATGCATTTAAGCTGGAAGTCACTATCACAAATTGTGATGGCTGCCAACTTAGACAGTTTTAAAAGGAGTTAGGCCAATTCATTACAATGAAGGTATATGTAATTATGATAATTCAGTATTGCCTTTATTATTGCTGTTAGCTATTGGGAGGTGCTCTGGATCACATGTCTGTTAGCTGATTTCTCCATAGTGGTGGAGATAGCATCCAGGAATGGGTTAGCTCCGTCTGTCAGCTAATTGGACTGAGTCTGCAAGTTGTGATGACACGCCTCATCTGCTTGCTTCCCAAGCTTTTAGACTCAGTCTTAGCTTGTACAAGACGTGTTTTAAAGTTACTCCTCTATTCCTGGATGCTTACAACCACAAAGGAGAATTAGAAGATCGATAACTGGCGGTTCCCAGTCTTGGCTGGTTGAGCCGCTGGCGATATTCCAGTATGAAGGGCTTTAGCCCAACCCCGCTGAGGGCCGCGTGGTGGCAATCAGGCTGCCTGACTGCAGCTCTGATAGGGCAGCGCCCACGAGCCTTGCTCTGCAACACTGACCCTGGGGCTCGGCAAGAGCAGCCCCTTTCGTATTTCTGCTCGAGCTGCCGGACTGCAGCACGGACAGGGCAGCGCTCATGAGCCTAGCTCTGAAACGCTGACCCTGGGCTCGGGGAAGGACAATCTTTTGTGCCAACTTGAGCTCCATTTGCATCGGTCGGAGCTGAAGACACGCCTGGCTGCGGGGTGAGTCCCGACCTGTCGGAGGAACCCTTGCCGCACGAAAATCCCCAGTAAACGAGCCCTTAGCCTCGGAAGCCATCCGGAGGCATTCTAACCCCTGCCCACTCCCCGGGCACACTAGATAGCGCCAGGTTATTGCGGCGCTTGGAGCAGCAGGGCCCTAATTGGGCAAGACTGCTAGGCCAGGAGAATCAAAATGGCGGCCGCCTTTGCCGGAAGCAATGCTCTGGTGGCGGGAAATCTGGCACTCTCTTCCAAGGACAATGATGACGTTGCAGGAACCTCGGGAGCGAGGCCCGCAAGGAAGAGAGGAGCAGCTGAGCCTCATTCGAGCAAGCTGGCCAAAAAGGTCTCTAAGACCGCTGAGCAGGAGGCAAAACGGCACCAGAAGGCCATTGAGAGGGCGATCACAAAGGCCCAGAGGGAGCTGATAAGAAGACAAGAAGTCTTCAAACTACAGAGACGGCCTGTTCCCGCCCAATTACCCCACTTGATAATGAGTTCATTATCAAGCAGAACTGTTTTTCCCTTAGACATGCAATCACACTAACTCCGAATTGTCCAGAGATGTACACTGTATGTTCCCAGTGTACTATAAATACTTTTTGATGTAGAAAGTGACGATCCACTCCAGGAATGGACAGCTATTTTATGCTCTGGGACAGTGTTTTTCAACTTTAATATGTGGACTTCAACTCTCAGAATTCCTGCATCAGCATGTTGAAGTCAATACATCTTGTTGCCAACACTGCTGTAGGAGGTTTCTTCTTATCTTCTTGGGTTCATCTTTGGTGAACATTGTTGGGGGTTTTTTATTCCACTATTTTTAAAAATTATTTTAATGTGTTGTTAGCTGCCCAGAGGAATATCCATGTAGTCTAAAGTGATGCACTAATTAAATATTTTAGCACATCCAAAAATGTATGGTTTATATGTGATTCCTTTTTGCTATTTGTTTTCCATTTAAAATACGCCCTGCCAACAGACAGCACTTATGCTGTGTCAGCAAAGGTGGGTTGATGCTGGTTCGGACCGGTTCTTTAGAACCGGTAGCGGAAATTTACCGCTGCTCGCCGAACCGGCAGCAAAGACTGGCGGTCCACGCTCCCGAACCGGTCCTTCGGTCACCGCGGCTTGAAAAATAACCCTCTGCGCATGCACAAAGGCTTCTGCACATGCGCAGGGGGTCATTTCCGGGTGTTTTGCGCGATGTGATGGGGACGTGTGACAAGCAAAGCGAGCACATGCCTGCAAAATGCGCACTTCCGTCGCGATCAGAACCGGTAGGGAAGGTAAGTAGAACCCACCCCTGTGTGTCAGGTATTGAATTTGTGGCTATTGTTATTTTTAGTTACTTTTACTGAAGTTTTAATCCTATTGTGTAAGCCACCAAAATCTCTTTGTGATTTGAGGCAGCATACAGATTGACAAATAAAAAAAATAAAGGAATAGAACAAAACTACCAAAGAGACAATGAAAATATTTAGCATAAGCTTCTCAGGCCAGTTCTATATCCCATCAGTGCTTCTGCTCTCTCACAAACATGACACCTAATATTTATACAGTAGCCATCTGAAAAATGAACTACCACCTCTAGTATACACCATTATCCTTTCTCATCCTCCTCAGCAGCAATTACCTATCTTTTAGCAAACCCTCTTTGTGAGAATGAGGTTCTTACGTCACTCACAATAACTAACCAGAGGCTTCTCACCGCCCCCTCCCCAATTCTGCTGGACAGGAGTAGGTACCAAGAGTTGAAGCAGTATACACCTACAAGTCATCCTTTCTGTCCTCTCTTAACTATTACTCTCTTCTAAAAGTGGCTTTGACTTCATGCCAACAGTTCTGCACACACCTCTGGGTCTGAGTTTTATTGTGTTTATACTTTGCCATTAAACATTAATTTATAATTTGCCATTAATGGGTGCTTATACAAGAAGTCTCTTAAATGCATCCAAGTAAGAAATCCCATCTCTGAAAAGACATCTAACTTCCTAAGCATTTCCCCTGTCTTGTATAGCACTCGTTAAATATTAGTTTCTTTCTTTTCTTGAACCCCCAACACTTTTAGTGTCATGAATGCTCTGTGTCTTCAACATTGAGGAAGAGAGCAGAAACTGGGACACAAGCACAGCTTAGGCTCTGCTTCTTCAATGTCTACATAATCTTTTAGTAATTAGGAACCCTGCTAGAATTTCTTTCCAAACATACTGAAGCTTTTACCATACAAACAGGGATATCAGTATCCAAAACAGCTATGTATTCAAAGCAACTTAGCCTTGTACAAATTTAAAAGGGTTGGCCAAAGAATGTTTGCTTTGATGCCATTTTGACCATCATTTCTCCAAAGCTGCCTCCTGAGTTGCATCTACATCCCTCACTTCTAACCATCAAGCAACCACTTTGTTCTGCTTCTACCTGCTTTGGAAATTCAGTCTTCGTCTAAAGAATTTCCCTATTAGAAAGGATGAAGAGAAGCCTTCCCTTCAGTTCTAGCTGAGTGGGCCTCCTAAGCTGGTGGCTCGAGCCTTCCCACCTTTCTCCTGCTTTAGCTGTTCAAAGCTTCTAGTCTGCACATCCTGGGAGATGACACCCACTTTTCCCCTCCAGCTCCACTTTAACAAGACGTTTTGGCAGTGGGTGCTAGAAGGTGGATTGAGCAGGTGAGGAATGCTTTGGGCTCTGCTACACTTGGCTAGCTTCCTTCTGATTAGATGGGCTGTCTGGCTTTTGTTAAACACTTACTGTATCTGGCAGGAGATGAATGCTTGTGGAGATTTATTTCATTACCGTATTATCCCATGTAGTTCGTGATATCCTGGTCTTACCTAATTCATGTCCATATGTGAAGTTTCTGTGATCATCATGGGATAGAGGAATCTTCCCAGACTAGGTTGGTAGCTTGCAGTTAGCGTTGGTTTATTACCGTACATGATTACTTCCTTACTTAAATTTTGGGCCACAGCTGTTTGATGGCTGTTTGTTGACATTTGGGAGCACATGCAAGTCTTTGAGTCTCTTTGAATCTTTTTCGTTTTCCTCTCCATTTCTTGCTTTGTTGGAAGTGTATCTGCAAGGATCATATCTGGAGGAGATGGCTTGGTTCCCTTGCAGATTGTATTGGGGGGTTTTGAACATCGTTTCAGCATTGCTTTTTAGATGTGTATGGGACTTTTTCAGCCATTTCTCTGTCCAGGTCTGTGATGACTGAGTTTAAGTGTCCCCATAGCACAATGTAGTGCTATGTAGTTAGTGTAACCTTGTTCTTGACCTGGTTTAATCAATTATAGTCTTATTAAGTTGGTTGACTGGATCAGTTAACCAATCATTTTGGTATTCCCACAGCATGCTTAATCCCGCCAACCCCACCAAAATTGACCAGTTGTGGAAATAGGACCTTTGTACCATCATCATAAATGCTAGAATTACCAAGTTAGCATTATTGTTTTGGATTTCAATTTCCATTTCCAGCCACCCTACTCGATAGTGTGGGATTGAGGAAGTTCTAGGCCAGACTGTGTGGAAGGCACCGGGTTGCCATCCTGCTGCTAACATTCCTTGGTGTTTTTCATATCTGGTTCCTCTACTTCATGCACAGCAACAGCAGGTAGTCCATGTGTGCAGAGGGATCACTGATCTAATTCTCCCCTTCGGGGATCACTGCAGCACCTCTCAATTCCCCCCCCTCAGGTAACAGGAAAAAGCACCCCAAACACTGTGATTGTAAGACTCAGGTGAGGGACAACCCTAATGCTGCAAAACGGTGGGAATTTTATGCTAATGTCAGTTTAACACTATTTAAAACATCAGTGGCAATATTTAAAATTGCAAGATTAGCAGATGCATTTGATGTACTCGCTTCTATACTTCCAAGAAATGGCTAAAAATTAATTGTGCATGCAATTGGAAGAAAATAATGCTTTGAACATTTTTAGTATTTAAAAATATCATTTATTGTTTTGTTTTGTTTTGAATATATATTCTCCCATTCATTTGCCCTTGTTCCAGAAATGGAGAGCATTGTGATCAACAAACCAGACATCACACACACATTCTGTCAGTTATCAAAGTATCTAAAATAAAATCATACGTACAACAAATTCTGGGAAAAAACACATAAGAAATGGACGCTGACTAAATATACCAAGCCACGTTGGATTGCTGAAGGAGCATACTGCTCCTTTTGTTTCAAGTTGTATCTAGGGCAGCTTCAGATATGCTGGGAATATACCACGCAGAATTCTCCACCAGCAGGGCCAATTATAATTCAGGATGTTGTAGTCCCGCATCCGAAGAGTGGCAGGTTAAAAAAGACTGCCCTAGAATTTTATCCCTTCCTGGAGCTCACACGTGTAGCAGAGGTATTCACTGTTGAACTATAAAACCATGAAAATATGTATAACTCTCCTGAGGATTTAACATAGAATGGACAGTCTTTTGACAACACAAATTTTCCATCCTCAGCTACTGTTATTGTAAGACAGAGGAAGGAATGGAAGGCAGAATTAATCCCAATAATGCTTTCTTACCCTTATACAACCAACACTGTAGTGTCTTAGCTTCCTACCTAACAAATATAAGGTGCATCAGAGCAATTGGAAAAGATGGAAGCTGGAGTGACACTTAATTCCTGCTATCTTCTCTGTCCCATGGACAAGCATCAGAATCAAAGAGGGCAAGTACTCACAAGCAAAAATGGTGGTAAATAATGTATCAGTATTGTGTTCTCCCTGAAGCTCCTTTGTGCTAATACAGCAATAATGTGAGTTAATATTTCAGCTAACGAGTTGACACCAATATGGTAATAGGAGAAAAATGGGCTGTTTCCTGAATTTTCCCTCCAAAAGATATAAACAAAATGCTACAGAAATGAACTTTCGGGATGTGGCCATTTCTCCAAAGACAATGTTATGCTTCATAGGACAGATATGTAGGCATCTTCACTGTGTAATTTTAACAAAACATCATTTGGATTTAACTGATTCAGATTAGGAATAGCCTCTTCAAAAAGGGAGAGAAAAGAGGGCTTACTAATCCAAGCTCAATAAACGTGAATAAGTTTATCTCTTTGTCAATCTAATGGGAACTGAAGTCTGGATGTTGATTGTAACTGGAATCAAACTTGTATACACTTCCAATATATTTATCTTATATCTGAGTATGAATACATCAAGACAGGTTATAGAGTAGCCAATGGCCAGAAGACTTCATTCAAGTCCATAATGAACTACCGCAAGACTGTCTCACATAGTTATGGTTTGAGCCATAAATTAAATAATTTGCTTGCAAAAGTAAAAGAAGGATATTCAATTTATATGTACTCAGAAATAGCAAAAAAAAAAAAAAATTACCATGGGAAAAAAAAAAAAGGGATATTCAATTTATATGTACTCAGAAATAGCAAAAAAAAAAAAAAAGTACCATGGGAATAAATAATATAGTTCTGAGGCTTGAACATTCCTGGCGCAGTTGTGACTGCCCAATTCAAGTAATCTGCACATGCCAAGAGTAGTTCCTTTCTGCAGAGAAAGAAGAGAAGCGCCTTCTTGAGCGTTTGGCCTTGGATTTGTGTACCTTGTGCATACTGCCTCCTCCATGGCATGAGAATGAATTTAGGTAACTGAGAAAAATAAGGGAGAGGATGGTGGGAAAAACAGTCTCTTCCTTTGGCAATTTAATATACTGTGCCCACTTAAGAACGTAATCTCATCAATGGATCAAAGTCAATCTGTTGCCAGAATTGGATGTTTTTCAACATTATTTCGGTTGCTTGTCCCAGTCAGACTGGCTGCCTTTAAAGTTGAAAAGGGTACTGCTTCAAATAGTCCTTCATTCTCTTTGGTAGAGGCAATTGGTCTGTCTTTCCAGTGCATCGATTGATCTGTAGTCGGCAGAGGTGCTGCAGGTTGGGGGCAATGTCCTTGCGGCTGAGCGGCCGGATGAGCTTCAGATGAACTGCCGATGCTATCATCTCCTTTTGTGGGGGAGGCAAAGGCATGGGAGGCGGGTAGGGAGCATCACTCTTGCTCTCCACAGTACAAGAAAGAACATAATGCTGGATGAGACTAACCACATCTGGGAAGGCCAAAACCCGAGGTTTGGAGAGGCAATTGGAATCTAACTGGAACTTGCTATCGGCGTATTCAATGCGTACATTGGTAGGGCCTCTGTTGGTCTTTACGGATAGTGTGAACAGGTAGCTGGGATGAGCACTGTCCCGTACCAGAAAAGTCCCCTCTGGCATCTTCTGGAGCTGCTGCTTGGCTTCATTGGCTGTAATAGAACCCCAATACCAGCCTGGAAGAGAATCCCAGAAAAGACATGGATAAGAAGGACAAACTATTCATTTAAAAAAAAACAGAAAAAGAAACATTTATTGATTCGTTTTCTATTTTATTAGCATATATGTACACACATATATTTGTGAACTCAAGTGGCAGTTGTTGTACACTGCCTCCCTAAGTAGTATTGTTTAGTCACTATCATAAGGGGAAGTATCACAGATATTTACATTTACATTTATGAAGTCAGCTTTGGGATGATATATTCAAGGAGCTGTGGAAGTGTCCCTGAGTTAAGTGGGGCTTGTTTGCAGACAAAGAGCTATGGAATTGCAGCCCCAGACAACTATATTGGGGAGTCATTTTGCCTTTTTTGGAATTCTGCTCTTTAAAATCCAGGCTGCCCTAAAGGAGATAAAGCAGCAAGGAAGTGGACACTTTAACAACATACAATAAGTTCTTATTCCAAGAGTCAAAAGTACCAATTGGATCCTTACCAGATTCTCTCAGAAATGAAAATGTTCTGGCAATGCATAGCAGATCCTCCTCTGGGTCTCGTGTTTGAGGTGAGTTGCTTTCAAGTCCGGGCATTACCAAGGGAGGGGCAGACTGTTCTTGGAAGGATGTGACTGATAGAGGCTGCATGACCTGTTCTGACACATTCATTGCAAGGCCTTCAACAGGTAGTCTCCGGAGTTTCTCCTCTGCTACCAAAGGATAGGATCTGAAAAGAAGAGCATTTTGGATTATTCCTTTTCTGGATGAAATGGATGTATCACTGAGCACAACATCTTTTATGTTTTTGAGAACACATACATTGAATTGTGCAGTTAAGTACACAGAGTTCATTTCCACAAACAAGGCAACTGTATTCATGGCAGTAATCCATTTAAAGCAAAGCAAAGAACTGGGCTCAGGATTCTTTGCTCTTTTTATGCTTACAGAAGTTCTTCGCTTATCAGTCCTTTTATTTTTAAAATGAGACAGTGTTTTAGTCTTTTCCAATAGGTAAAATTTGGATAAAATTTAAAAATCCATCTTGATGCTTTGCAAGTACGGTACTATAAACAGATAAAGAAAAAACATAATGCAGATTCTTGGAAAACACTCCACCCTCCCAGGAATTTTTTTTTAATTCTGTTTCCTATATTTTAAAGTTACTGATCTTTAAAAGACCATCTCACCTGAATCAGACAATCAGTAAATTTATTATTCACAATAACAAATGTAGGAACATGTGTGAACCAGCCATGAAGTCAAAAAATATCTCTATGCTAAACTATCATCCTATATTTTATATTATCCTGGTTTCCCTCTCTGCAGGGTTATGCATATTTCCTCCAAAGGATATTCCACTTAGGTCAGTGATGGCTAACCTTTTTCTCGTCGTGTGCCAAAAGCCAGCACCCATAATGCAATGCGTGCCCCCCGAGCATGCACGTGCAAAAAACCCCCACCCGCGCTCCCCCGCCCCCTCCAGAGGGCCTCCGGAGCCCGGGGGAGGCTGTTTTCACCCTCCCGGAGGCTCGAGGAAAGCCTCCGGAGCCTGGGGAGGGCAAAAAACGGGCCTCCCGGAAGTTCCGGAAGTCCGGAAACGAGCCCGTTTCCGGCCTCTGGAGGGCCTCTGGAAACCGGGGGAGGCCGTTTTCGCCCTCCCGGAGGCTCGAGGAAAAACTCCGGAGCCTGGGGATACGCCCCACCCTCTGCGGCAGATACCTGAAAATCAGCTGGCTGGTGGGAGGTGCGCGTGCATGCACAGTGGAGCTGAGCTGGGTGACTGCTCGTGTGCCCGCAGAGAGGGCTCTGCGTGCCACCTGTGGCACGCGTGCCTTAGGTTCACCATCACGGACTTAGGTCAATGAAACTTTCCATTGGACTTTTAGTGATGTTAGCTTCTCTGCAATTTTAAGATAATCCCCTAAATTTAATTTAATAAGGAAATACTGTATAACATTATGATAGATATACTGGTGTTTGGAAGGATTCCCTCCAAAAATTGGTATTAAAATAAATGTGACTATTTAATAGAGTGTAAATGAAAGATGAAGGTCGAACGGCTCTCTTGTGGGATAATACTATGAAATGGCAATTTATAGGCCATTTATTTGGCCTCCTTTGTACCCTGATAACCCTATGATGGGTCCAACTACATGAACAGCTGATCTCCTGTACCGTCCAATCCAGGTGACCACTGCCAATCCTCAATAGTAACACTCAACCTTATGGAGTAGCATTTGACTCTCTTTGCAGCTGAATGCCTGACAGTCTGGTTCCAGGCAAACACATTGCCACATGGCGACTTTTAAGGAGCCACTTAAACATTCCAGATTGTGTGAAACCGCTTTAGTGCTTTAAAGAAGCATTTTTTTACGCTATACCAATCTGTTTATTAACTTTGTTTAAGGTGTAACAGGATATTCTTGGGCACTATGAGTTTCAAAAGACTTTCACACAGTTGTATTCTGCTACTGGCGCTTTCTCTCCTACCTGATAAATGCATTAACAATTATTTCCAACTGCTCACAAAACTGGAAATATTTCCATTAATAGAAATTTGATCATTCTAGCCGCGGTGGCGCAGTGGTTAGAGTGCAGTACTGCAGGCTACTTGTGCTGATCACCGGCTGCCTGCAATTCGGCAGATCGAATCTCACCAGGCTCAAGGTTGACTCAGCCTTCCATCCTTCCGAGGTGGGTAAAATGAGGACCCAGATTGTTGGGGGCAATAGGCTGACTCTGTAAACCGCTTAGAGAGGGCTGGAAAGCACTATGAAGCGGTATATAAGTCTAAGTGCTATTGCTATTGCTATTGCTATTCACTCCCCCAGTTTACTTATCACTCAACCTTGTAAACATAACAGGCCCATAAGTAACAGTACTATACCTTTCTGCTGTGCTTACTGTATATAGTTTCTCTTTTGAATAGTTCAAATAATACCCCAGTATTGATTGTGTGCAATTGCAATATGAATATGTTACCAATGAAAACAGGGGTTAAGGATAAATGTGCTATCTCCTATTTTCTTTTCCTACCCTCTGTTCAGCCTTTTTCTTTCCTCTGCAATTATTCCAGTTTAATACTCAAGTTCAACTATAGGTCAAGTAAAAGCAGAAATAAAATAAAACCATCCATTAGGAACTGAAAACTTTCTTATTAAGAAATTACATTTTACCACTTCCTGACCAATAAGCATTTTTCATTTCACTAAAATGGAAATGGAAAATGAGAACTCAAAAATCACTTCTAGAAAACACTTCTTGATGTATAGCAAGAAAGGAGATGCAATGACAAATGCATTAAATGCAAAAATTAACCTCTAGATAAAATCTGGAATAATTAATATGTTACACACTGAAATTCAACTTGTGTCCACAAACTTGATAAAGATTCCTTTCCATTTAAGGAATAGTATCTGTATTCAGTATCTTAATTGGGTTTAATGAAATAGCTTCTGCTATTTCTGATTCTGTTGCTGATTTTAGGAAAAGTATCTACATCAGGGGTGTCAAACTCGATTTCATTGAGGGCCACATCAGGGTTGTGTTTGACTTTGCGGGGCTGGGGTGGGTGTGGCCAGATTGACGTCACTCGTGTTGGGGGTGCCTGTGGTGGCCCAAGCACTCTGCCAGCAAAAACGGAGTTCGTTTCCAGCTGCGACGGCCTCCTGCAACCCTCTGCCAGCGAAAACGAAGCTTGCGGGGGCTACGCATGGCCTTCCCAAGCTCCGTTTTTGCTGGCAGAGGCACTGCGGGCCGGTCCTTCGCTGTTTCCAGGGCAGCCCCACGGGCCAGATCTAAGCAGCCCAGGGGCCTTGAGTTTGACATCCCTGATCTACATTGACTCGAGCAATTAGGTCTCTCTTTCTCACACACACATACACACACACACCTATCTGTCTTTAGTTCTCTAAAGTGTATGATACACGGGTAAGAAAACAAGACATAACACTGGGAGGGTGGCTTTTTAGGGTTTTTGTTTGTTTGTTTTGCAAATGAGTCAACAAAATATATCGTAGGGATGAAAGGTTTCCAGACTATTTCTTCAGAAAGACCATCACTAATCCTCAAATAATCCTACCAAGGATAACCCATGAAGATCACTGCTGCTATTCCTAGGATGTTTGGTAATTTGGGGTCTTTGACATTATGTTGGTGCTGTCGTTTTGGATCAATCATGTTTTCACGTGAGGCTTTAAACCTTACCCCTTTTGTCCCCGAGAACAAAATTTATATCTGAGACAAAATTTAACCTTTTCTTCTTATTAATCCTCTACAACACTTTGGTCTATTTCAGATGTCTTGACTTTTTTTACTCATTATAGTCTCCATTTACTGCTGATACTCTATAAGCCTATATAAATACCTAAAGCTATAAACGTTACAAAGACACATCTTTCAATGAAATCTTCCTCTATTTCCTTAACATCTAATATTTCAGGAGCAGAAGAAAGGAACCAGAAGAATCCTGAATCTGCTCTTATCGGTGGTTTTTCAGTGCCATTTGCCCCCCCCCCCAAACATGGACTCTTCATGTAACACCATTTAAAGTCACTGTTCTTTCCATCACTATTGCTGCTCTGTAAATGAATGTTCATAGTCATGAACAAGTGGAAAATGAAGTAATTATACTGTCTCACTCCCATAATTAATGAGGCAAGTAGTGTGGTTGGCATTGGCAATCTCAGGGCTTCCTTGCCAAGAGGAGACGAGGGCACATGCCATTGTAAACCATCTTATTTTCTTGAGTGAATAAATTTCTTGGCTGGGGATTCTCTGAGTAAAAACTCTTCTGGATAACTAGCAAAGAGCCTCTTGTTTGCTCATGTAACTGTCAAATAAGGGAGTTAAAAGTTGTATTACTCCTAAAACCAAACGAGTTCCAAGTTCATTTTAATTATTTTTTGGGTGAGGGGCTTAAAGGAGACGTTTCTTGTTTGTTTTCTTTGTTTTTAGGGTCTTGATCTATATGCTGCAAGCAATGAACCCCTTGGGGCTCAATAGCTCCACAGTTTATAGGGTTTGTTTGTTTTTTTTTGGTTCCTTGGTGGGGGAAAGGAGGAGGAAAGGGAAACAGCAGATTTGTTCTTCATTAAATGGCAGGACATAACGAAGTTGTGAGAGGGAAACTGTATATGCAGAAGCATCCACTGGGAATATGAAAGAGACTGTCGAGTTGTAGGTTAGGAAACATCATAGAGTGAGTTCAACTATATGACACAGTGGCTATCAATACTGAATTATGCACCCAGAGTAAGAGAACCTTCCAAGGGAAGGAAGACTCTACAGCAGCCAAAACAGCTTCAGGACAAGCTGCTGAATAACAAACAGAACTGTCAAGTTGAAGATTGACAGAACCAGAAAAGTGTGTACACCAGGGTGAAAAAAGGAGTCTGCTGCAGTTGGCAAAGTTGGCCTTAAAAACATTCAAATTCAAAGTTTACTGGAGGTTACTAGGCCATTCTCATTTTCACTGTGATAAGAGACTAGGCTTCTGTACTGCATGTCACTCCAGAGCAGTGTTTCTCAACCTTGAAAACTTTAAGATGTCTGGAGTTCAATTCACAGAATTCTGCAGCCAGCCATGTTGGTTGGGGAATTCTGGGAACTGAAATCTACACATCTTAAATGGCCAAAGTTGAGAAACCCAGCCCTAGAAAGTGCAATGCATCCAAAGTGATACATTAGCTCAGGAAGCAATTAAATGGTGAAGCAAGAGAGGGACATACAGAAATCATGTGACTCCTTCTACTAACATAACTACTACCACAGGGTACCACAATTAAAATACAACTTTACAGTACATGCCTAAGTAAGCCTGATGTAATTCAGCATAGTGTTTCCAGGATGGTGTGTATAAATCTATAACTTTAATCCAGCATTAATTCAGAAGCAGATATAGTATAAAAAGCAAAACATGGATTCCAAACATAAAAAACAAACAAATGTAATTGCAGTATGTCTAATATGATAATAAAACAAAAGCCCAAAGGAAAACTCCAATTTTTGTAACATTTAAGAAATAAAAAATACTAATATCTTATTTAGAACAGCTTTAAATGGCCAACAACTTTTAGTAGTTTGTTGGACCTGCCATATAAGATTCAATGAACCAATGTAATTATTTTGTTTATAAATGACCGGAAGGAACAATAAATGTTAGGCTGGGTAAAGATATAAATACACAGGATTTGTGATTAGAAACATTTATAATAGTAAGAGAAGAACCTGAAAAAGATTAAATTGAAGGCAAAAAAGACCCAGTTAGTCCAAAGTGTATTACCCTAAGGGCAGCATTTCTGTACACGTTCATTTAAAAGTCGGTTCAATGGCCTTGACTTATGAATAGTCACACTGAAACAAACATGTAGCCATTGTAAGTTTGACTTCTCTCGCACATATGCATATGCATTCACCTATTATCCACTGTCATAATCTATGTAGGTTTATTCTATCATAACAAATAAGGTAATGGCTTGGCATTTCAAATCAGGTATTTCTGCTATTCAAAGCAAAGTGCTCTGGCCCAGTTCAGATCTGGAATTCTCCTTTTCTTGATGGTTGCCCCATCTTCTTTTCAGCTCAGTTAGATTTAAAGACATTTCACTTTAGAAGACATACATACAGGAAGGCCTTTTTATTTTTCTATTTCTTTATAACTACCTAATAAATGCTCATTTTCAAAGATCTCTAAATGTGGTGGTGCACACAGCTAGTCACTACGGTGCTTTGCTTTAAATGAAAAAGTACAGAAAATGTGAAGACTCTTGATAGGTTAGAAATGACCATCAGAGCCACCGATTTGAATGGAAGCCCATAATTTTACAAAAAAAACAGGGCAGGAGAATCCATTTGCTGTCCTTTTCTTGTGGTTGTCTAAGAGTAAAAACCTAGGGAGCTGAAGTAAACTGTCACTGAAAACAGGACTGACTTCGGAGTAAGCTTTTAGAGGATTACACTTGTGTGTGTGTTGTTGTTTTTTTAAGTCATTGTTTGTAAGGAAACTTACCCTTGAACGCAGAGGATCATGTCACTCCAAGACTCAGAAAAGAGCATCAAATCCTCAGAGAAATGGGGGAAAGCCGCGCTTCTTCTTTGTTCCCAAACAGAAGGCTGCCACAGTCCGTCCGCAAGTTACCAGAAATCCAGAAGTGTCCCAACAAGCTTTCTGTGAAACGCACTCAAGAATCGCCCACAGAAAATAAGCTGCAGGTAGTTCCAGATAAATCTTCCCCGCACCAAGTTACCAGCAGAAAAATGCGCGGGATCGTAGCTCTTTTCCTGTAAACTCCGGCTGAGCTTTAAAACATGGCAATAAAATATATATATCGGTGGTGTGGAGAGTCGCCGCGAATAAAAACTAGAATAAAAAATAATAATAAATACCTGTCTGAATAAATAACCTCTCCCCGCATTAAAAAAAAAAAAAAAGTTCGGGGATAAGAGCAGAGCGGACACCCAGCAGCCGTTCGCCTAGACGCCGGCTCTTGAAGAGATGCGGATCGCGGGGAGCGGAAGGGGAGAACCACTACTCCGTAATCTTTTGTTTGCGCCCTATTAATCTATTCCAGGAAGTGGTGGATTCCTGGAATTGTATTGTATTCACATCAGTGTTCCGACAGGCACACACACACAAAAAAAGAAAGAAAAGTATAAATAGAAGGGGCCGTTCGAGGCACCTTCGTTTCAGGCTTGCGGTCTCCTAAGGTCAGAAATAATCCCCCCTCAAAAAACGCATCCCTCAGGTGGAAAGAGAAGCGTGTTAAGAGATCTGCGCCGAATGGTTTGAAAACTTGCGTGTTTTTCGTTTTAATTCAGCTCTGCCTCCGCTCGCTCTCTCTGTTCAAGGAAATACCTTTGATAGATTTCCAAGAACTTTCCAGGAAAGCGGGGCGGGCTACCCTCCTTCTGCCAATCGGAGTGAAGGAGGGTAGGGCCGGACGACCGAAGGCCCGCCAATCGGGAGCGGATGACGCGCGATGCTGCAGTTACCCAGGCCCAGTAGTGTTAGTGGGAAACCCGCAGGCCGGTGCTGGGTCCCAGGAAAGGGCGGGGGTGGGGTGGGGGAGCTGAAATCGGCAGAAAGCCTCGAGGCGCGGCTCGCCATGTGGCCAGGGAGGTTGGGCGCTGGCTCTCCTGCGCCCGCCGCCCGAAGGCAAAAAGTCTGATCGGGGAGGGCAACAACGGAGCCGACCATCGCCCGCCTTTGGCGGGCAGGAGAACAAAGGCTGCTTTCTTTAGGGCTGACAGTCTTCCTCCAAACTTTTCTTATCGGGCATGAGTTTTTGGCACCCATTGTTCTCAGTTTAACAAAAATAAATGTCAAACCTTCTGGTGGGATGGAGACATTGCAGCGAAGAGATGCTGGTGAAAAGCAGCCTCCCCCCCTCTTCCTTTCCGATTGCATAAAGCGCACCCTTCTCTTTAAGAATACACCCAGAATTTATTTTCATTTATCCTTTTATCTTTTAAAAACGATGAAAAACCCGGAAGGAGCGAACATGCTAGAATAATTCGGTAGCTGTATAAATGAAAGTGAATGTATTGGGGACTTCTGAGAAAAACAATTAGGAATGATAGCCCTATCCTCCTAACTTGTAGGAGCTCATTTTTATTATTTTTATTTATTTGTTTGTCAAACATGTACAAGATAGCAGGTATAGGTATAAACATAAACATAATCAAAGTGAATACAGATAGATGAGGACAATAGGACAGTAGGACAGGGACGGTAGGCACGCTGGTGCGCTTATGCACGCCCCTTACAGACCTCTTAGGAATGGGGTGAGGTCGACAGTAGACAGTCTAAGGTTAAAGTTTTTGGGGTTTGGGGAAGAAACCACAGTGGAACCTTAAGGCTATTTTATCTCCAGACATCCCAGAAATTCAATATGGTGCACCACAGGACAACAGTTCTATGATCCTGCACTATGTGTAGTTCACGGTGCAATTCAAGGACAATTGGTTGTCAGGCAAAATATGCCAGCCTATTTCTTCCCAATCCAATGATTTCCTGCATCACAAGGCAGGATTCTCAAAAGGATTCGTCCAGTTCCCTAGCTGGACTTCAGGCAGGGTATTCTTCCTCCCGGAACACGGAACACGCTAAAAACCACAAGAATTTCCTCTCAGCTCCTCTTCAAGGTTCAAGGCCACAATTCTTAAATTTGTTTTTTGTTTTAGAAATTGAAAGGGATTGTACTTTCTCACTTAATTTAGAAAAACAAGCCAAGTAGTTTCCAGCAAATCCTGGTAAATGATTGTTGCTGTCAAGATTCTTGTGTAAAACAAGACCCTGGGTTTTGAAAGGGGGGATTTTGACAGTATTCAAAAGCTGGAATAGGGGTGATTAAGTGTTTAAGAATGGCTGAAGTATGGGATGGGTGCTTCAAAAGTAGCTCTTTTGTGGATTCCATAAAGCAAATTGCTACTATGCATCGGACTGTGACGTGTTTAGTTGTTTTTCATGGGATTGTGAGTTTCAATCTCCCTGATGTGGAAGAGTTAGATATTTACTATAATGTGTGTGAATGATTAACAGTTCTTATACAGTAGGATAAGTTCTTAACAGTAGGATACTGTTTTTCTTTTAATGTTAAAATTTTATTAAGTCAGTTTTCAGGGATTCCAAGACAGTAGTCACTTCCAAATGTGCCCATCACACAGGATCACACAACAAACTACAATCTGAAACCTTGGAGATGATGGTAATGGTAATGGTTTCAGTGTCCAGCACAGGTTGGGATCCAAATATTTCTGTGTTTGTGGGGAACTGTCTATTTTATGGGTCCAGTTGCATGGAGCATGGATTCCACATGGATTTAAATTCCATAACTAGAAACTAAACTTTGGAAGAAAAATTAGTGAATAATCTTGTACAAGTAGGTAGGAGAACTATAATTAATGAGGTAAGCTTAGCCAGAGTCCTATGCAGTGACACAAGCTGCTGTATGTAAATGGAGCCTGTTTTGCCCTGAAATGCCTGTAAATATGCATGTTTCTCTGACTCTATAATATAAATGATAGAGATACACCCAGATGGTGTATCTATAGCCAGATGGGAAATAATGGCTGCAACCAATGTACATCATAGCCACTTAAATCCTAAAATCTTCTGGTCCTTATTTAACCTACCCTAGAAGATACCAACCCTGTTGGCACCAGCTGTCCAGTGTCCTTCCATTATTGAAATGTGGTAATCAGCTGTTTGCACCAGTGAAGATACTATATCTTTTTAGCTTCATATTACTTTTTTTTATATTGATTTTGGACTGTAAGAAAATATTAGAGTAGTATGAGTTAATGTTATCTGACTAGTTAAACACCAAATATTCTCATAAACTAGAACAGAGATGACTTAGTACGGCCAGATCGATCCTGGAGATTAGTTGTTGAAATACAACAATTTATTATTGAAGTCAAACCGGCAGCTTAGAATGATTATGTAGCCAGGACATAAGAGGGCTTTACTATTTCCTGGAGCTCTATTTGGGGGCTCTTTTCTCTTAACCTCAATTAGATAGCAAATTAGCTTGTGTTTTTTTTAAATATTTACACTAAAAGAAAAATATCTGACTAATCAATTGGAAGAGCTTGTAATTAAATTCTGTGTGAATTTAATTACAAGCTCTGCAACTGCAATTTATTTGCAAGCTCAATATAACTTCCAATCACAGTTTTCATTTCAAAGTAGATATTTTGAGTTTTAAATGTATTATGCCTTAGTGTTATGATCATCCCAGTTAATTATGGATAGGAAAAAAACATGTTGCCTTTGTATATTTTCTAGGCATGCCACCAACTGCCATTTAGAAGTAAAAATCTGAAAAAATTCTAAGTACAAATGGAGTATTTATAAATCCAGACATCAATACTGACTACAGCTGAAACTTTAGTAGATCCAATGAAAACTCAACTTTGGGGTTGATGGTATTATTCTCAGAGTAGATTCCTATCTGATTTTGAAACCTCCCACCTTCTGTTGGCTCTAATTAAAGAATGTAAGCTTTTGTGTTCATCAAGCAGAATGGAATGGCAGTGTCAGATTTTGTAACAGATTTTAGTTCAATTCCGTATTTGTTTCAATACCTGATGCCGAGAACAATATGATTTGGGAATTACCTGCAGTGCACAAGTTGCCAGTTATAGTTTCATAACCTGATTATTTACTTACTACCTTTTCCAGTTTGCTGTCTTCTTTTTCAAAATGAAAAAAGATCTGGCCTAATTTGGGATTATTTATTTCTTTATTTGCTGCTTTTTGTGCTACATTGCCTGATGAAGTCAAAACCTAGAAAAGAATAAATCTTTCATATTTTTAATACATTACTATTGTGGTCAATAGTTCAAACAAATGTCATTAGAAAGAAATTTTATTATCAACCTTCTGAGAAGCTCAAAGTAGCACTGCCGGAAAGCTCAAAAAAGGAGAGCTAAGGGATCATTCTTAAACAATCCATTCAGGATTTCAAAACAAAGTGTCACCACCTACTGGTCAAAGCATAAAAGAAAGAGGTTTGCAACGTGTGATACTGTTAAGTGGAGCCTTTTACTGTAGGATATTCTGATCATTTGTTCCTTATCAATTTTGGCAATTAACTTTTGTTAATTTTGTTAATTTACAAGTAGAAAACTTGATGGCCCTGCTTGTCTGTGGCTTATTAAAATGTACCAATTGTTATCCATTCTTCAATGCTTTCAATCTGTAATTTTCATTAAACCAAGTAGCCAATCTTTCATGGAAAGTCATCAGATGTTTAAGCCAAAATCGATGTAGTTCATCATTTCCTGATGCACTCTACTTAATATCTTTTGTTTGCTTTTTAATCATTTTTGATGTTATGACCACATTATCTATTTTTACTGATCTAATGCATTTCTCAATCTCCATTATCCATGTTGATCTTTATTATTGGTTATCCTAGATAACACTCCAAAATTTTAATATTCTATCTTTATCAGGGTTAAGTCTATGTTTGTAGCATGTTCCAGCAATGTTTTATCAAACNTCAAATTGTTTTTTTTTTTCTACCTTCATATCCTTCAATTTTTTAAAAAATAGCCAGGACTCATTTTTAAAAAAATTCTGAGTCTTTTTTAATTCTCTTAGGTTATATCATTTTGGTAAACATTTTCATATTCTTGCCTGAAAATTATTCAAATTGCTAACATCCATTTGTAAATTATTAATCTTCCTTTCCAATCCAATTTTCTATTTTGAACCTTCATTTTGTTGCTTTTGTTTTACAGCCCTGTGTCCCAACCCTGACATTATCTCGGCTGTTGCATTATAAATTGATCCCTCCATATGTTACCTGAGTCACTAACTCATCCTAGGTGTTGGATTGGGTGAATGGAAGAGGCAGACAGAGTGACTTCAAAACAACAGCTCTTTATTAGTCAAGTGCTAACAATCCAGCAAAAGCCCTGTCTGACAGCCAGCCCTTTTATAGGGAGCTGTCAGACAGGCTAACCAATCAGCAGGCAGTATTTTCCCTCCAGAATGGAGGACCTGACTGAAGCCTATGTGCTTCAGTCTGAGAATGTAACACCCCTCCCCTCCTAGTTGGGCTAACCCAACGTGTGACGTAGTCACACAGATAGGCGGGGCGTTTAGTCGGTCTTTCTGACCTGCGCAGCTCAGTCGGAGCTGGGTAAGCGGTCGGGTCGGTCGAGCTTCTGTTGCGGGCGTCACCAGGTAAGTCTTCTGGACTTGGTCGGATTGAGATTTCTCTGTTAGGAGTGAGCGGTGGCTCTTTTTGGTTAGGCGTTTGCGCAGAAGCTAGTTCTGGTAGCCTAAGAGTGGACTGGCTGAGTCGGCCTCGGAGTTGGTCAATGTGCCGCCTCCAGCTTCTTCCGTCCTCGAGCTCTAATCGGTAAGAGCGAGGGCCGGTGATCTCTGTAACCGTGGCAGGAACCCAGAGAGGACCCCCAGGGTAGTTGTGGGCATATACTTGATCCCCTACGCTAAAGTGTGGGAGCTGACTATGGGAGTCTACTGGGGCCTCGGCAGAGTAGGTAGGGTGCAACCGATCTAGGTGAGACCGTAGTCGGCGACCCATCAGAAGTTTGGATGGACTTCTGCCAGTGGTGGCGCTAGGCGTGATATGCTGCACTAATAAAAATTTATCGATCTGTGTTTGCCAATCGCCTGGGCCCATGTGTGAAAGGGCTTCTTTTGCAGATCTCACCATTCTCTCCGCCTGGCCATTGCTCGACGGATGGAAGGGCGAGCAAAGGGCGTGCCTGATCCCCTGCTCTGCTAAACAGGTTTCAAAATGTAAGGCCGTGAATTGGGGCCCGTTGTCCAAAACCAGGACATCGGGCAGGCCGTGCGTGGAGAAATGTCTCCGTAGCACCTTGATGACCGCCTCTGCCGTGGTGGTGGTCATGAGGGCTATTTCTAACCACTTCGAGTACGCGTCCACGACTACGAGGAAAGTTTGCCCGTGAGTAGGGCCAGCAAAGTCAATGTGCACCCTGGACCAGGGTGCCTTTGGCTGTTCCCACTTGTGTGCAGGCGCCTCTGGGGGAGCTGGTCTGGATTCCTGACAAGGCGAGCAGGTGGCCACCCATTCTGTAATGTCCCGGTCCATGTTAGGCCACCAAACATAGCTCCTGGCCAAGGCCTTCATCCGGACAATTCCCGGATGGCCCACATGCAATGCTTCCAATACTGCAGTATGCAGTTTCTGTGGAACCACCACTCGCTCCCCCCAGAGAAGGCAACCCCACAATACCGACAGTTCATTCTGCTTAATTGCAAACATTTTAAATTCGGTCCCATCAGACCCCTTCGGCCACCCCCTCAACACCCAGTTTAAGACCTGGGAAATAATTTTGTCCTTGGTGGAGTGGCGCGCAACCTCAAGTGAGGTTATCGGCCCAGAGTCCAGGCAGTCAATCAGGAGAACTAGGGTCTCCGGTGTGGGGTCTTCCAGAAGCGTCGGCAAAGGGCAGCGGCTGAGGGCATCAGCATGCCCCAAAGATCGTCCCGGCCGGTGGAGAAGCCAGTAGCTGTAAGCGGCCAGGAAAATGGCCCAGCGAGACATTCTGGGCGAGAGGGACCCAGGCGTGGGGTGGTTGCCAGCAAGAAGGCCCAACAACGGCTTGTGGTCAGTGATTAAGTCAAATTGCCGCCCATACAAATAGTCATGAAAACGTTTGACTCCGGCCACTGCAGCCAGCACTTCTCTGTCCAGCTGACTGTAATTGCGCTCCGCGGTGGACAGAGTCCTGGAATAGAAGGCGATGGGAGCCTCGGTGCCGTTGGGAAGGCGATGGCTGAGGACAGCCCCCATGCCAAAGGGTGACGCGCCGCATGTCAGTACAAGCGGCAGTGTCTGATTATATTGGATCAGCAGGCTGTCCGCAGAGAGTAGGCGTTTGACAGCTGCAAAGGCGGCAGTCTCAGATCGTCCCCAGGTCCATTTTGCCTTTTTCGCGAGCAGTCTATGGAGCGGCTCGGCGACCGTAGCCTTCTGTTTAAGGAAAATGCTATAGAAGTTAAGGAGCCCGAGGAACACTTGTAGTTCAGTCTGGTTCCGAGGGGTAGGGGCGTCCTGAATAGCTTTAATTTTTGAATTTGTGAGGTGGATCCCAGAGCCATCAATCATGTATCCTAGGAACTCTACCCTGTCCACTCCAATTTGGCATTTCCCTTTTTTGAGCCGCAGACCCTTGTCTCGAATTCAGGTCAGCACTGTTCTTAAACATTGGTATATTCATTGCTGAAGGGACTGCGTGTCTGAGAGTAAGCTCTGTGTGTAGCTAGCTATCTGTGATAGTAGAGAATCTTTGTTTGCTGATTAAGACAAAGAAAGACTGGTAAGAAGACTGTTGTACTTCTGAACTACTGACTGACTAAACGTGTATGATTCGGACTGTTATTTGGACTGTGCTATCTCTTTAAGTAAACTACTTTTATACACTTTAACGTATCTGTTTAGTGACTGAATCATTACTCATATCAACTGCAACATTATGGTGAACTGTGCAAACCTTCAGGGCCCAGAGGTTACTCTGCACAATTCCTTAACAAGCAGGCTGTCCGCAGAGAGTAGGCGTTTGACAGCTGTGAAAGCGGCAGCTTCTGGTCGACCCCAGGTCCATTTCGCCTTTTTTGCGAGCAGTCTATGGAGCGGCTCGGCCACTGTAGCCTTCTGTTTAAGGAAAATGCTATAGAAGTTAAGGAGCCCGAGGAACGCTTGTAATTCAGACTGGTTCTGAGGGGTAGGGGCGTCCTGAATGGCTTTAACTTTTGAGTCTGTGGGGTGGATCCCAGAGCCGTCAATCATGTACCCTAGGAACTCTACCCTGTCCACTCCAATTTGGCATTTTCCTTTTTTGAGTCACAGACACTTTGAGTCACAGACACAATTCGGGTCAGCACTATTCTCAATCGTTGGAATAATTGTTTCCTATCCTTGGCTGAAATAAGAATGTCATTGAAATATGGTACGACCCCCGGAATTCCTTCTAACAGGCATACCATAAGGCTTTGGAACAGTCCGGGGCCTACACTAACGCCGAATTGAAGCCGTTTGCATTTGAACGCACCCCTGTGCGTTATGATGGTTTGCGCCTCCGCAGTAGTGCCATCTACCGGCAATTGCTGGTAGGCCTGTGCCAGATCAAGTTTTGCAAATACTTTTCCTGGGCCCAGGGAGTGTAGCAGATGCTGGACCACAGGAACTGGATAGGCGCTCTGCTGCAGTGCCTTATTAAGAGTGCACTTATAATCAGCGCAGAGACGAATTGACCCGTCTGATTTGACCGGGGTCACAATAGGGGTTTCCCAGCGTGCATGATCTATAGGCTCTAGGATTCCCTGGGCAATTAGCTTGTCCAATTCCATGTCAATTTTTGGTCGGAGGGCAAGAGGCGGCCTCCGGGGCTTGAGCCGAATTGGGGCTATGTTTGGGTCCAAATTAAACGAAATAGGGGTCCCCTTATACGTACCCAGGCTGTCACTAAAAACGTCCTCGAACTCCTTTAGCAGATCTTCCGTGTCGGTATCAGTGACGGAGTTGATTCCGGTCACCCCCATGCCGAGGGCCTCGAACCACTCCAAGCCGAGCAGGCTTGGAAGGGAGCCGCTGACCACAGTCAGGTGAGAGGGCCGTTGAACGCTTTGCACCCGAAAGGTGCCGCAGCCAATGACTGGAATGCGATTGCCCTGGTAGTTGGTCAGTCTCAGCTCCTGGCACCTCAGCTGCTGTCTCCGGATTCCCGGAATCGCTCGTTGAAGTGTGGCCCAGGAAACGATGGTGAGAGACGACCCAGTGTCAATCTCCATGGGGCATGGTGAGCCTTCGAGCAGGACGGTGACCCGTAGCTTCTTCCGGTGTGGTGTGGATGCCTGCCGGATAGTTGTTTGACAGGCATCGGTGGCATCGGTCCAGTCGGTCCTCCGTCGTGGTGGCCAACCCCCTCGTTGAGGTTGCTTTGGGTAGCTGGGCTTGCTAGGTGCTCGCCGTGATGTCTGCGGAGAGGGCAGCTTGGCACGGCAGACTCTGGCTAAGTGACCGCGACGGTCACATCATTGACAGATGGCCTCGCGGTATCGGCAATCGGTGCGGAGATGGTGCCCTCCGCAACTGGCACAAGGTGGACAGTGGTAGTCAGGTGCGTTTGCCGCTTCCCGCCATTTGAATCGGAGGCAACAAACTTCCTCGTCACTGTCAGGCGAGTAGTCTCGCGCCGAAGTCTCGTGATGCACGCTGACATTCTTTCGCACGTTTCTTGGGCTGCTTGGTTGTTGTAGTGCCTCACTCGACCTCGTGGATGCTTCGGATGCCCTGGCCTCGTCTAGGGTGATCTGGAGCGTGAGAGTTGTCCGCGAAAGCAGCCTCCGCTGTAGAGTAATGTCCCGAATTCCACAGATCACTCGGTCGAGCAGCAGCTCATCCAGATCTCGGAACTCGCAGTGGGCAGCTGCTTTCCGGAGTGCGGCAACATATTCGTTGATGGTCTCTCCCTCCTTTTGATTTCTTAAATTAAATTCGTGCCGCCGCACATATTTGGAGGGTTTAGGCGCGTAATGCGTTTTCAGCATGCCCTGAAGAGCGGACCAGGTGACCGTCTGGACTGGTGTTGGTTCCGCTAGCGCCTGGGCAGTGTCGAAGACATCTGTCCCACAGTAGCTCAGGAATAGAGCTCTCTTGCGGCTGTCCGACAGCCCGAGGAGGTCGTTCGCCTCCATAAAGCATTCAAAGCGAGTCATGTAGGTGTCCCAGTGCTCTCGTGCTGGGTTGAAATAACTCGGCGGGGCATGCGTTGTCATGTCGGCTGAGTTGGCGCTTTAGAAAGGTCGTTTGTCGAAGACTTGATGCCCCGGGCTGGATTGTCAGCTGGGTTGGCGCTTTAGAAAGGCCGTTTGTCGAAGACTTGATGCCCCGGGCTGGATTGCGTGGTAGTCAGCTCTTTTCTGGCTTATCTGTCTTCCGATCCCACCTTCGTCGCCAGTGTTGGATTGGGTGAATGGAAGAGGCAGACAGAGTGACTTCAAAACAACAGCTCTTTATTAGTCAAGTGCTAACAATCCAGCAAAAGCCCTGTCTGACAGCCAGCCCTTTTATAGGGAGCTGTCAGACAGGCTAACCAATCAGCAGGCAGTATTTTCCCTCCAGAATGGAGGACCTGACTGAAGCCTATGTGCTTCAGTCTGAGAATGTAACACTAGGTATATGCTGAATTCTGACCTCACTCCTTGCACCTCCCCTTCCCCACTCCCCTGCTCTCATCTCTGAAGAAGGCTCTCTCTCCCTCAATCAGAGGTGGGTTCCTCCCGGTAGCAACCCGCTGGTGACATCACGATGACATCACAGAGCCAGTTTGGTCGGTGCTGGTCTGTGGACGCCGCCATCTTTTTTATTATTATTATTTTTTTTGGATTTTTTTTTTTGGAATTTTTTTCCTGGTTTTTTTTCTTCTGCGCATGCGCAGAAGCCGAGTTTCCGGCACTGCACATGTGTCGCCATCTTGTTTCCAGCTTTTTGGGGGGGGGTTATTTTTTTGCACTGCGCATGCAAGTGCGCAAAGCGCGCGCCCGCCCACGAGGCGCGGCCACACGGTGCGGGAGGAAGTGAACCGGCAGCGAGGTAAGTTAGAACCCACTCCTGCCCTCAATGAACTGATTTGGATGGGGTAAAACTAGAGGTCTTCCCAAGTTACTGCTTTGGACTCTATGCCTGAGTGGTACAGGTAATTCCCAATGTACAACAGTTCATTTAGTTGACCATTCAAAGTTACAACGGTACTGAAAAAGTGACTTACGATCATTTTTCAAACTTACGACTATTGCAACATCCCCATGGTCAAAATTTGGATGCTTGGCAACTGACACGTATTTATGATGGTTGCAGTGTCCTGGAGTCATGTGACCACCTTCTTTCAAGCAAAGTCAATGGGGAAGCCAGACTCACTTAACAACCATGTTACTGACTTAACAACTGCAGTGATTCACCTAAGAACTGTGGCAAGAAAGGTTGTAAAATATGAGATAAAACTCACTTTTAATATTTCACTTAGCAATAGAAATTTTGGGCTCAATTTTGGTCATAAGCCGGAGACTACCTGTACCTTTTAACAGCACAATGTTATCAATTTTCTCCCAACTCAATCTTGTCATTAACAAATTAAATTTGCTTAAATCTGTGTTGGATTAGTTTCCCATCACATTTCTATATACTCCTAAAGGAGGAATAGAAATGGACATGTGAATTCCTTTCAAGCCTCTATACCAGGGGTGTCAAACTCAAGGCCCATGGGGTGCTTTAATCTGGCCCATGGGGCCATCCTGGAAACAGTGAAAGAACGGCCCACAGTGCATCTACCAGTGAAAATGGAGTTCCATTTTCGCTGGCAGAGGGTTGCAGGAGGCCGTCGCAGCCAAAAATTGAGCTTGGGAGCCCGTTTTCGCTGGCAGAGTGCTCGGGCCACCCCTGACACCCTCGACACGAGTGATGTTGAGCTGGCCACGCCCACCCTGGTCACACCCACCCTGGTCCCCCAAGGTCAAACACAACCCTGATGCGGCAATGAAATTGAGTTTGACACCCCTGGTCTATACAGAGTGAAGGATTTTGGTATGGTGAAAACAATATCTAATTGCAGACAGTTATCCGTAGAGGTACATGTACATATCAACCATAGGCCCTTACTCAGGCCCTCAGCTTCAGTGATGGGGAAGAATGTTCACGAAGTAGGCAGGATGCAGCTTGTGGAGATGATGGGAGCCAGGCACCCATCAGGAGAGAAGCAATGGCGTAGAGGTGAAGAAGAGTCTGGATGGAGGCAGGTTGAATGGTGCCAAAACAGAGCATAGACCAAGAGAGCACTTGATTGGAGAAGCAGCAGCAGGAAGGCAAGGAAGCAGTACAAGGAGAACCCAGGTTTGTGCAGTGTGAAGCAGGTTGGGTACACTATCAGGTCTGGTCAACCTCTATGAGTCCTTCCCTATTTTGTCTTACAATAAACCAAGTACAATTCTAATATGATTGGATATTTTCATGCAGGAACATCTCAACAATGGAAAGACATTATTGCAATTGTTAAAAGAGTTTGTAGATATAAATCAGTGGTTCCCAAAGTGGGCGGTACCGCCCACTGGGGGGCGGTGGGATGACTTAGGGGGGCGCTAAGAGGCAAGGGTGGTGGCAGGGGGGTGCTAAGAGGGGCAAGGGTGCGGCAGGTAGTTCGCCATACTGGTAGCGACAGCCTGAGGCCGGCGGAGCTCCATAGGTGCGCGCTCCGATGCTTCCTGGCCCGCAAAGGTCCCGGAGCCGGAGCCGAAGCCGGGAAGGCGAGAGGCGCTCCAGCTGCATCGCGTCCCCTGTCATGTGCCGTCCGAGAGCGCGGTCTCTGGGCTGGCGGAGGCCTTGGCGGGGCAGGCAGAAAGTGGAGAGCCGGTGGATGGGCGTACCGGGCGGTCTCTGAGCCTTGCAAGGAAGGTAAGCCGAGCGACGGCAGGGCCCACACGCTCCCGCCTGCCCCTCGCTCCGGCCGTCTCCTGGGAAGTTTGTGGGAAGTGGCGGCGGGCAGAGCTGGGCAGGGCGGAGCCGCCGGTGCAGCAGCACCCGGCGAGGAAGGCCCCCGCCAGCCCGGAGACCGCGCTCCCGGACGGCACATGACACGGGACGCGACGCTGCCGGAGTGCAGTTTCCGTCACCCCTCTCGTCTTCCCGGCTTCGGCTCCAGGACCTTTAGTGCGCGTCGGGGCGTGCACCTATGGAGCTCCGCCGGCCTCAGGGTCCTCCGGGCTGGCGGGGGCCTTGGTGGGGCAGGCAGAAAGTGGAGAGCCGGTGGATGGGCGTGCCGGGCGGTCTCCGAGCCTCGCCAGGAAGGTAAGCTGAGCGCCAGCCAGAGCACTTTCTTCCTTCTCCTGCCGTGAATGAAAGAAAGATGTTAGGAAGAAAGACAGACAGACGAAAGAAAGAAAGAAAGAAAGAAAGAAAGAAAGAAAGAAAGAAAGAAAGAAAGAAAGAAAGAAAGAAAGAAAGAAAGAAAGAAAGAAAGGAGAAAACTGG
>QLTV01003770.1:485864-513805 GCA_003457575.1 Thermophis baileyi | reverse complement strand
GATAGACTTGTCCTGAGCCATGTAGGGCTTTAAAGGTAACAACCAACACCTTGAATTGTGACTGGAGCGCAATCGGCAGCCACTGCAGCTCGCGAAGGATGTCACTTGTGTGGGTGTACCTTGGCACACCCACGACTGCTCGCGCAGCTGCATTCTGGACCAGTTGTAGTCTCCGGACACGCTTAAAGGGTAGCCCCATGTAGAGCGCCGTGCAATAGTCAAGCCGGGAGGTGGTAAGGGCATGAGTGACCGTGAGCAGAGTCTTCTGATCTAAATAGGGCCCCAATTGGTGCACAAGGCATACCTGTGCAAAGGTCCCCCTGGCCACAGCTGTCAGGTGTTGATCTAATCTCAGCTGTGAGTCCAGGAGGACACCCAACTTGCGAACCCGTTCTGAGGGGGTTAAGTTTTCTCCCCCCCAGAACCAAGGAAGGACGATCACCGTGGTCCTTCGAAGGCAATATCCACATCCACTCGGTCTTGTCTGGGTTAAGTTTGAGTCTGTTAACTCCCATCCAGACCCTTACATCGTCCAGGCACCGGTCTATTACGTCCACTGCTTCACTGAATTGACGAGGGGTGGAGATATACAGCTGGGTGTCATCAGCGTATTGTTGGAACCTCACCCCATGCCGTCAGATGATCTCACCCAGTGGCTGCCGTTCTTTCTGTCGCTGGGCTGGATCTTCGGCGTCTGCTTCAGCTCTTCAGCCTTCTTCAGTATCCCATCCTCATCGCCAGTTGTTAAGTTCTGGGATTGAAGAGGCTAGAGACAGGCTTCAACAACAGCTCTTTATTGTAACTATGTACAAGATCCAGCAGAGAGCCAGGCTGACAGCTTCCCCTTTTATAGGGAGCTGTCAGATGGCTCAGCCAATCAGCAGTCTCCATTTTCCCGCTCAATCAGCAGACCTTAGAGTAGACCAGGCAGTCTCAATATCTAAGAGTTCTGACCTCTATGGCACTTTTTTCTTAGGCTAGACCAGTGTTGGTGAACCTTTTCGGCACTGAGTGTAAGCGCGCGTGCATGTGTGTCGGAAACCAGAAGAGCAGCAGCCCGGTGCGCATGTGCACACTGGGAAGATGATCTTCTGGTTTCTGGCACACACATGTGCACCGGCCACCTGGTCTTTCGGTTTCTGGCACGCATGTGTGCGCAAAGACCAGCTGACTGGTGCACATGCACGTGCCGGAAACCGGAATATCATCTTCCCGGCACGCGCATGTGCACCGGGCAGCTGCTCTTCCAGTTTCCAGCACTCCCGTGCATGTGAAGACCAGCTGGCCAGCGTGCCGGAACCCAGAAGAGCAACAGCCGATGGCTTGCGTGCCCAGAGAGATGACTCTGCGTGCCACTTCTAGAATGCATGCCATACAGTAGGTTCGCCATCATGGGGCTAGACTGTTGATGGTACCCCACAGGAAAGAAAGCAATTCCTTTCCAGGAATAAAAACTTGGGAGGACATAGCAGTGAGGGAGCTGTTTGATGGGAGGATGTGGTACTGTTTTTTGTTTTTTTTGTTTGAACTGAACATCTTGCAAGCTGTTGCAAAAAAATTTCAGTCCAGAGAAGATATTCTTCCATCCTTTTAGAGTTGAGTTCGCACGAGCACAGGAAAGGAACAGCTTCAATGTTTAGTGAAGATATGCCCTACATCCCACTTTAAATATCTTAAGAGCTAGAGCAGTGGTTCTCACCCTTTCTAATGGCACGACCCCCCCCGCAACCCCCCTGCCGCCGCCGCGACCCCCCGCCGCCGCCACTGCAACCCCCCTGCCACCGCGACCCCCTCCCCGCCCCCCCCCCACGCGGGATGAGGTGACAAAGCCAAGATGGCGGGCTAGCCCACGCCTAGGCGACCCCTGTGAAACGGTCGTTCGACCCCCAAAGGGGGCGCGACCCACAAGTTGAGAACCACTGCCCTAGCCACCAGGGGCGAAATGCTCCGGGTTCGGGCTTGCCTGCGGGTCGGCGGACAGCTGATAGCGTGGAGACTTCGCCCGGACGCCGCCATTTGGGTTCTTTTACCCTCTGCACATGCGCAAAGCATTCTGCGCATGCGCAGAGGGTAGAAGAACCCAAATGGCGGTGTCTGGGCTACCAGCTGACGGCGACCCGCAGGCACGGCCGAACCGGGACCTTTTTACCCCTGCAGTGACGGTGGCACCAAGATGGCGGGCTAACGCGTGCGGCGACCCCTGTGAAATGGTCGTTCGACCCCCAAAGGGGTCGCGACCCACAGGTTGAGAACCGCTGAGCTAGAGTGATACACAACAAAACTAATCTTCATATACATTGCTATATGAGAACTTGAGAGGCGACTATATTAGTTTGTCACATATGAGTGGGAATGGAAATTGAAATTATTCCACAGAGAAGCAGAAGGTTGGTGCAGTGGTTAGGGCACCAGGCTATAAAAAAAGGAGACTATCAATTCTAGTCCTGCTTTAGGCCTGAATTCAGATGGGACCTTTGGCCAGTCCTTCTCTCTCAGCCTACGGAAGGCAAGGACAGATCAATTCCAAAATCTTGTCAAGACAGTGGCAGGGAATGGTCCAGGCAGACACACAGGCACAAAAGCCAAAAATCAAATTGTTTATAGAGCTTAAGCATATTAACTCTTTACTCTTACTTTTTTTTACCTCTATGAGTCATGGGAAGGATAATAATTATTTTAGTAGGGTAGTATGTATGTATGAGTGTGTGTTTATACATACACTTTTTTACTTTAGGTATGTGGTATGTGACCAATTAACTTGGCATTCCTTTTCTTACAGTCAGAGCAACACCTCTTCTGCGTGACCCATTTTAATGATTAATCTCACAGCAACAGTTTGCTTTGAATAAAAAGCATGTTTTTATTTTGCATTAGAGATAATTTTGCAAATAATTCATCAGAATTATTGGTGTTTAAAAAAATAGAAACTTTTGTTTGCAGGGCACTATTTAGAAGAAAACAATGTAAAGATTTTACACAAAATATACTATTACATTACAGAATTACATTACTGACTTAGGAAATTATCTAACATCTCTTCTGTTTACAAATTGAGAAGACTCCTTTACTACGCCATGTCTCAATCAGATAATTTCACTAGATAGTTCTTGCTTTACTGAACTGATAAGACAATGCAGTCTTTCTTTCCACACAAAGCTTACTCATAACAGGAATAATGTCAGTATCAGGACTTGCCTCTCGGGGTAAATCATACAAGAATCACAACCAGATGAGCTAATTCTACTTTATTGTAAAGCTACATTGGTAGAACGTTGGAAGTTTGAAAGACCAATCCCTTCCCACCATCTCCTTTACAGCCTGAGAAACTAGGGAAGGTCTCTTCTCAGCCTCTTGCCCCCACCCACTATCCAGTTGCAGGCTTTGCTGTCCTTTCATCTGACTACAGGTAGTCAGTCCTTGCCTTACAACAGTTCATTCAGTGACCGTTCAAAGTTACAACAGCGCTGGAAAAAGTGACATGAGCGTTTTTCACACTTATGACTGTTGCAGCATCCCCTTGGTCATGTGATCAAAATTCAGATGCTTGGCAACTGACTCATAACAGCTGCAATGTCCCAGGGTCATGTGATCCCCCTTTGCGACCTTCTGATGAGCAAAGTCAATGGGAAAGCCAGATTCATTTAACAACCATGTTGCTAACTTACTAGCTGCAGTGATTCACTTAACAACGGTGGCAAGAAAGATTGTAAAATGGGGCAAAACTCATTTAACAAATATCTCGCTTAGCAACAGGAATTTTGGGCTCAATTGTGGTCGTAAGTCGAGGACTACCTTTATTCCCTTGGCAGTGTCTCTTTGCTCTTCGTCTCTCTTTCAAGATCTTTCCCACATACCATTACAGGATTGACCATTTTTCATTCATCATTATATTCAATAGTTCAAGGAAAGATTTATTATTGTTTGTAAATTCTATTCCACCTCATGTAACTATGGATGCGAAAATTCTGGTTTGACTCCCAAGGCATTTAATTGAACGCTCAATGGGGTTTTATAATGTTCTCATTAGCATAGTGTCTTAATGTCTGCCATTAGCACTTTAAGCAACATTAACATACTATATAAATGGAATGAAATTAGGACTACTGGTTAAGTGTCCTAATTCTATAACCACAAATGTTTATGCATATGAACTTATACAGTATAAGTATAATTATATAGTGACAAATTGGGTTTGTTCATAAAAAAAGTAGAGATCTTACTTCTACATGTCACTTTGTTCAATATCAACGGGTTTGGTGAAAACTGTAATTTTCCAACACAGCCATTAATGTTCATTAACTATCAAAACTAAATAAAGGTTGGCATTTTGCATACGGTATTCACATAATTTAAGAAGCAAGGACGGGCAATAATATGTTCACAAGGGGGGAAAAAAACCTGTTCATATTTAGTTTTTTGTGAATTTGGAAATAATTTGGTTCTAGGGCAGGGGCAATCAGAAAGCTACATAAGTGGGAAGAATTAAATGGGAAGTGCAATGAAGGAAACCTGATGGATTATTGTAAAAAGTGGTCTTTTAAGATTAATTAACAGTTCATTGTTTAAAACAGCACAGTATAATCAAACTTGGGCAGCTTTTGTATTTATCAATGTAGCATGCCCAAAGTCCAGCAACTGCTGTTATAGAAAAGTATTAGAGGTTATTGTAGCCAAACAAGTAGCAATAAATAGCCCAACTAAAGAACCACCAAGACCACTCCCACTGACAGGGCGAGCTATTAGAATATAAATTCAGAGCAAACCCCACTCCTTACTAGCACTGATGATGTTACCTAGTTTGGTAATGAAACGCCTGCAAGAAAACCACCAAGCTGAGACCACCAAAGACTCCACAATTTAATCCTGATCTGCAAATATTGTCTTCTATTGATAGAAAACTGTATTTTGTAAATAACATTGTGTTACTATATATTACTGCAGGGAAGGCTGTTCAGGTGAACTGAGGCTTATAATGACTGATTCTCAGTCATCCGGGTCGCGGTTGTCCCAAAGGTGCTTTTTCAAGAGGCAGCTGGCTTTTCTGCTGGTTTTTGGGGGGGCGGGGGGACAATTGCCAACATGGAGGGCGGGGCATTGTAAGCGGGAGAGCACGTGCTCTGGGCACCTGGCTACCCGGCGCGGGAGTTGCCTGGTACCCCCACTCCGCGGCCAGGAGCCGGGCGGGATGCATCTCCGCCTGCCCCGTCCAGCTGGCGATTCACAAACTTGTATTGTCGTCCGAAGCTAAAAGGAACTGGAAGAGAAAAGCGGGGCGGGGCAGAGCTGCTGAAGCGAAGGGCGAGCAGCGGCCCTCAATAGTTACAGACAACTACAGTGGGGTGGGTGTTAGCAGTGGGGTGACATTAGGTCATCTATCTTTTGCGATGACGTCCAGTCCGAAATACCTTGTGGTCTCTCTGAAATGCCCTGGCCTTTCTTTTCGTGCTCATCAGTCTCTTTCCCAGACAGCAAAGCTTGTGCTGAGAACAAAGGGAGCCGTGGGGGGGAAAGGCTTCTTCAGATGAGAAGCCAAAACGTCTCCAAAGAAAAACCAGATAGTCCAGTTGCCTCTTGAAAAAGCACCTTTGGATTCCTCAACCCATGAACATATCCACCATGCAGCTTACAAAATACAATCAACTTGAGTCTCCGCATCTGGCTTTAAAAATCAACTGCTTACGAGGTGCACTCATCTTTTATTGATTCTTTACAATTAGAAGACAAGCACACACGTGTCTAGCACAGCACGGTAGGCTGAACACGCTTTCCTTCTTTCCCTTTCCAAACCACCGTGGAAACATTGCTCCCGCAGCCCGCCTTGTCGATCCAACCTTCCTTCCACCAGTAGGTGTTGCCCTGATACCAGATTGTAGTTGAGAAACAACCGCATTTCCGAAATCCGAATCTACAGAACCATCGCGGTCAGATTCGTTTCCTGTAATAGCTTACACCCGCTCTTTACTGTCGAATATACTACTAATATTCAAAGACATTTCAACTGTCGAATTATTGCCTCAATGGTCTATATAAAGATTCTTCGTTGTTCTCCAGTCTTTTGGGGCTCCGGCGAAAGACGGCGGTTCCCAGCCTTTCCCCCCCACGGCTCCCTTTGTTCTCAGCACAAGCTTTGCTGTCTGGGAAAGAGACTGATGAGCACGAAAAGAAAGGCCAGGGCGTTTCAGAGAGACCACAAGGTATTTCGGACTGGACGTCATCGCAAAAGATAGATGACCTAATGTCACCCCACTGCTAACACCCACCCCACTGTAGTTGTCTGTAACTATTGAGGGCCGCTGCTCGCCCTTCGCTTCAGCAGCTCTGCCCCGCCCCGCTTTTCTCTTCCAGTTCCTTTTAGCTTCGGACGACAATACAAGTTTGTGAATCGCCAGCTGGACGGGGCAGGCGGAGATGCATCCCGCCCGGCTCCTGGCCGCGGAGTGGGGGTACCAGGCAACTCCCGCGCCGGGTAGCCAGGTGCCCAGAGCACGTGCTCTCCCGCTTACAATGCCCCGCCCTCCATGTTGGCAATTGTCTATGGCGGGCCCGGGTTGGGCCGGCCGGGGCGGAGAGTCACATGAGCGGCTGCCTGAGTTTGTCCTGCTCGGTTGGCGAAGAGCTTCGGCTGGGCCTGGCGGGGGCGAGGCTTCCCATGGCCGCCAATTCCTCCCTCCTCCTCCCCCTTCCCCTCCTGGCTAGCCACAGGTTTGAGGGAGCAGCGGCGGAGCGACCACCTGTGAGGAGCATGCGCGCAACGAAGGTAACCTCCCTCGTTGAATCTTCCGCGGCTCTGTCGCGGGGTTTTCTTACCCCCTACCCCACCCCCGAACGTTGCTGCCATGAGGAAGTGTACACGAATGGATGGGTCGTTCTGGGTTGTGTGAGAGGGTTGTCTTAGCCTCTAGCCAACCTTGAAGCGGGGCAGCCCCTCTCTTCTGGAATAATTCACCTCTTTGGCCAGTTCAGAGTTAGACCAAGAGTTGCCCAGAAGGGAAGACTCAACCAAGTGCCCTTCATAAGAAAATGACCTTGAGGGAGGGGGAAAAAAAACCCCTCATTTTCTGCATCCCTGTCAGAGAGATGATGGTCCAAGTGGGGCAAATGTTAGCTGTAAATTTCCACCTATTCATTTGCTTGCCAGAAGGGATGGGGTCACAGGTGCTGTAGAAGAGCAGGTAGACTGACGTGTTGGGTGTCTTTCTTTCCTTAAAGGGAAGATATTCTGCCTCAGATGAGGAAGCAACTGCTGTTTTTGTTGTAAAGTATTTTTCTTTGAAAAAGAATTTTTCTTTGAAAAATACACTGTATCAGTTGTTTTGCCAATCCAGGTAGCTGGCTCTTGTTTTTGGATTTTAAAATTTCATGAGTAAATATATAAATGGTAACTATTTTTTTTTCTTTCAAAAGCTTGTTCTGACCATGAAATCACATCTTGGGTTCATGGCAAATATGAGTAGGCAGACTCATGGCTGACAGGCAGTCTTGAAATGTCTTACCAAATACAGTCAGTCCTCAACTTATGATCATTTGTTTAATAACTTTAAAGTTATGATTGCACTGAAAAAAGTAATTTACAGCTGGTCCTGCACTTTGACTGTCACGGTGTCACCGTAGTCACATCAAAATTTGGGCTCTTGCCAACATGTATTTACAATGGTTGCAGTGTTCCCAGGATTGTGTGTTCACCATTTGTGAGCTTCCCAGAAAGCAAAGTCAATGGGGCAAGCTGGATTTCTTAATGACTATGGCAAAAAGGACATAAAATTGGATGCAAGTCACTTTTAATGGTTGCGTTGTTTAGCCATGGAAATTCCAGTCCCAATTGTATTTGTAAGTCAAGAACAACCTGTATTATCAAGATACAGCCCTGCAATTTAGTTGTGCAGAGGACACAACTTGTCAAATTAAAAGGAAAGATATGGTCAAAGAAGGATTGTGGGGGTGTATCCATGAATTGTGGTCTTTCTTTGCCTTTGCTGTGGTTTTATAATGCTTGTAATTCACATGAGGCCTAAGTAATTTTGAGCTGCATTTAGCACCAATGTGGGAAATTGAGCAGGAACATCTTAAAATTTTATTTACTAGGATTTTTAATTTGGAATCACACTGATTGGAATGGAGCCTCATTGTATTGTTACCAATTTTAATTTTGTTTTCATGAAAAATTACCAGTTTAGCTGCTAATCATGTGCTTCCAAGTGATCAGTATTATATACACCTTGTCTTTATTTGCTAGTTACTCAGATCAGCTTAAAGAAATAGCCTATCAGTATACAGCTATTATACAAGATGTTAAATACAGTGATTTATTTCATTAATTTAGTTCTTGCAAACACTGGAAGCAATTTCATTTGTGAGGGCTTTGCTTATGGGGATGATTTACCAGTTCTTAGTACAGGCCTACATAATTATTCCTAGTTAGGTGAACTGAATATTGCTTAAATGAACCTCCTTACAAATGTTAAAGTTGTATTTTTATTTTAAAAAATAAGAAAACATGATTTTAAGTGATCAGTGCTTTTTTTTAGTTTTCAATCCAGGACTGCCATTTTCAAGCAAGTGCACAAAGTCAGAAATTCTTTGTTACAGCATTTCTTACTATAACTATACAACAATCTCTTTGGCTTGAAAGCAAGAAGATGCTTCTGAGTCCATGGAGACATGAATGTAGTCCTTATTTACACCTTATTAAACCAAATGTGTGCTTTCTTGGGATCACACAACAGAGGACAGTCACCGAATCCTGAGAAAAGATGTAGCTGCTTTAAAGAGTGCAGATAGGTGTTATGTTCATGCAACTTCCAGGCTCCAAAGCACCTTTTTGTCTTCAAAGCTAAAGACCTTAACAACCCAGTTTCTTACATGGAACAGAATATTTGTCAGTGCTTAGTGTGTTAAATTACTTAATGTTATATGACTTTTAGAGGCACAGGCACCTTTTCCTATGAAAATATGATAGTGATCAGTAAATCATAATGCTGCACTCCTGGTATATCACAATATTATTGAGTGAATTATGTTCCTTACCATGTTATAAATTCTGTGCCATAGCATAAAACCAAGAAAGAAGGTGTAGTAAATAGTCCAATCTGTGCCTTACAGTTAACGTTTCTTTTTTAAAGGAGGATGTTCTGTGAAATCCTAGGAAATGGATCTAGTCTCTTTGAAATGTTTGCTTCAACAGCCTAATGGAAGAGTCTTTCTGAAGATTGGGACAGCAGTTTTTTAAAAAAAATTGAGCTTCTATCTGCTATGGAACAAAGTGAGAATCAACAAGGATCCTCATCAGAGACTCAAGATGAAAACAAAAGCAACACAAGACTTTTGCCTAGCCTGGCTGCTGCTGTCAAAGGGGAAATAAAGAAACATGCAGTTACAGATGACTATAAAATCTCTAAACGGGTTTTGGGCCTTGGTATTAATGGAAAAGTATTGGAATGTTTTCACAAAGTGACAGGACGGAAATGTGCTTTAAAGGTATGTAGCAGATGATTCATCCTGATTTAGCTGTTAATTTTCCTTATTTGATGTCTAGGCTAAAAGCAATTGTTGATGCCTAGGTAAAGTATTCATATTAGAAATTCTAAATGGCCTTTCCCAGCCTTGTGCTCTCCAGAGGTGTTAGAATCCACAACCAGCACAGCTATAATTCATAGCCAGCAGAGTCAAAGGTTACTTTAGCTGGGGATGTGGATTGATAGCAAAACCAACGGAATATTCAGATTCCAGGATTCCTTCAGATCAGCATCTTTTTTTTTAAATTTAGAACTAAGCCCAAAGATAATTTTGTTTATACACACTAAATTTGTTTATACACACTAAAACAAATGCTGTTGCTTGCTTTTTTCCTGTGATAATTAAAATGCCAGTAATTTCTTGTGGAGGAATTAATTTTGAAAATCTGTATATTATTAACCCATGTTAAGAAATAGAAAATGATTGAAACCGCTTTTAGAGAAGCAAAATCAAAAAATGTAATAGGTTTTTTTGATACCTGTAACATTTGTTTGGAATAAGATTTGGTTGCAGTTATTAAATAATTTCTGGTATTTTGGTTAGAATAGTTACATTTATATTGAGAGACTAAATATCGTGCTGCATGGTATTATTATACATGGACAACTGACACTGAAGTCAAAATAGGACCATGATTAATAACTCAGCTAGATCCTTCATGATAGTTAAGGATAATGGGAGTGAAATCTGAGAATGTGTACATTACACTTTTATGAAACTTAATTATAAATAAAATGGCCCTCCACTGTTAAGTACCTATATGCAAACATAAGTTACAATTGTACTGAAATATAAAGCAGGATGAATAGAGTGGGAATGCAGATTTACATGTTTTCTTATAAGTAACCCTATTTGAAGTTTAAGGCTTTGGAGAAAATTGGATAAAGCAAGTCATGAAGAGATCTAACTTATTACACATTGCCCTTTTATGACCAACTGTGTATCTGGTAGACAAGCATGTATCATTGTATCATGAATCCTTTTTCTTACTGTATTATTTAATCTTAGTAATCTCCAGTATTTGAGTTTATTTGCCTAATGATAGAACAGTGAAGCAGGTTCTATTGATATACTCCCTATCAGACTCCTCGAGTGTTTCCCTGATTGAACTATGAGAGATTGTATTGATACCGGTTCACCCTAATCTGACTCTAGGTAGGATTTTAAAATTTACACTGTATCTTACCTTGGGAGGTTTAGGAGCCAGATTTCATCCATGTCAAGCATCAGTGTGTCAGTGAATATCTGACTGTATTTGTGGCAGGCTATACATTTGATACTTATAGTTGCCATTTAGCATATAGGGATCTTTAGGAAGATTTAAAAGTACAGGTAGACTAGCTTAACAATAGTAATTGGGACAGGATTTTTTGTGGCTAAGTGATGTACTCCTAAAGTTCTATGTGACATGACCACATGGCTTAGCAGTATCAGTTCTGTCAGTTCCCAGTTACGATTGTTAATCAAGGACCTCATGTGATCTTCTGACTTCCTGCTAGCTTCCTCATTGAGTTTGCTTGTGGGAAGCCAGAAGGGAAGCTTGCAAATCAGGTTGCATGACCAAAATCTTGATTGGTTGATGAATGCCAGATTGCATTATATGAGGGCTAAAACTTTGAGGACTAGTTGTATTTACTATTTTTTTAATGTCATTGCAAGTTTGAACAGTTGCTGAACGAGTGGCTGTTAAATGAGGACCACTTGTACTTAACATTATCATCAACTGATCACCATCAAATAGGATCTTTTAGGTTCACGGGGACTGAAATGTCTGTAATAGTAGGGAACTGTTACATTTATTCACAAATGAATTGTGAATTAATATAATATAATAATATAATATAATATAATATAATAAACAGAGTTGGAAGGGATATTGGAGGTCTTCTAGTCCAACCCTCTGCTTAGGCAGGAAACCCTACACCACTTCAGACAAATGGTTATCCAACATCTTCTTAAAAACTTCCAGTGTTGGAGCATTCACAACTTCTGGAGGCAAGTTGTTCCACTGATTAATTGTTCGAACTGTTAGGAAATTTCTCCTTAGTTCTAAGTTGCTTCTCTCCTTGATTAGTTTTAGAATTGAAGCTGGCAATCTTATCTCGATCTTCAAACCTGATTGATCTGTGAAAAAATGGAATTGGTGATTATGATATATTGATTGGGATCTTGAGCTGAATTTTCTTAAATTTCCAGTAAGTTTTGGGTGGTGACACATCTTAATAAATTGTGAAGTAACAATAGAGGAACTCACCTTTGCAAAGTGAATGCAACTGAATATCAATCAAAGCCATTTTAAGATCTTTACTATATAAGGGCACTAAACAAAATTCTATAATGTTATTGTTTTTATTTGGTAAAGGAAACTTTGCACACTGATGGCTGGATAGAAAGCAAAACTTCCTGAAATCTACTATTTTAGGTTTGCCAGATACTTTATAAGAAAAGTCTTTAGTATCAGCTTTGATTTAAATTTTTTCTTACAGTGAAACTAATAACAGATGACTGAAGTACCACTTTGCATAATTTAGATGGATGAATTTAATTTGTATTATTTGAAAGTAAAGATAAGATGGAAGTGTGGAAAGAGGCCAGCTACATGTTCATTTGGTTGATGTCCACCATTACTTAGAAAAGCTGCTCATAGAGATTATTTATAAATTGTTATTAAAATATTAGGAAACTGAAGAAGTCAAACATTGTATGCAACAGTGGGAATTCCAGGGGAAGAAAAATATTAAATTTATGGTGATATTACATGCAGATGTTTTTTCCATTGGTGTAATTACTAGTTATTGATATAATTATACCTGTGTTGATTGCCAAACTAGATAATTATGTTTTAAAAGATATTGCAATAATCAAGCTGGTTTATTTTTTTAAAAAGTGATACTGAATTAAATTTAGCTTATAAGGCAGTTACAGGCTATAATTCTGCACATGGACTTCTAAAGTTTGAAGTTCTATCGATAACTCTGAATGGGATAGCACACCCCCAAGTAGAATCGACACATAGTCTGGGAGTCCAAATCTATTGTTTGTACCAGTTGCATCTTGTTTCTGGATCAAACAGCTCTTTCCATGGTCAGATCTAGATTACTGCAAGATGGCTGTATATGGGTCTGTCCTTGAAATTTGAAAAAAAAATTGAAAATCAAAGTAAATAAAAATCGTAAGTAAATATTTTTTCTGATTGATGAGTCTTATATTGGCTACAATTCCTAATTACTGAATATTGATTTGATTGTAATGTTTTTAAAATGTTAAATTCATATAAGAGTACCTTTAACTGAATTACTAAAATGTTAATTTGGAACTTTTTATTCAGTTTTATATAGCTTGTAAATCTCTTTTCTATCCCCCCCCGCCCCATTTCTTGTTTCCTTGGTACTCTTAATGTTTTCAAATATCCATAAAATAAAAATTCCACTTTTATCTTTTTTTCCTCTGAAAGTTCCAAAGTGACAGTGACACCATACTCTGGTTTTTCTTGAATAACACTAATTATTTCAATCTGTTTCAATCTCAGCTATCTGGATCTATGAACTACACCAAGAAATGGATAGGGGTTATATGTCCTTGATTTTTGTATTGCTGGATCTCTTAGCAGCATTTGATACAATAGAGAATGATATCCTATCATATTATTTAACTAATGTGACTAGAATGAACTTTTCTGACGTTTCTAGTCTTATTTGACCAAACATATCCAGGTGATAGGTTACAGCTTATTGTCTTAATCTGTTTAAGATGCTTCACAATTTCTTATCTTCTGATAAGTATATAAAGAAAATATATTCAGAACGTTACAGTTCAGTTGCATCAATATGTTGGCTGTATCCAGCTGTTTCTCATCTAATGCTACATTCACAGTGGAAATATATACAAAGCCTGAATGCAGTGAGTAAAATAAATAACTCTTTGGATAAAATAACAGAGTGTCAGTCCAGTCAAGATAGGATTCCTCTTGAACAGTAAACAACTTAAGAGAGGGGGTGAAGCCTATTTCTGGATATACCGGTAGTAGTGCTTCTCCTGATAAGTTCAGGTAGACAGTTGGAAAGCATTATTGTAAGTAGTACTACTTCAGAGGGGTATCTGGCAGGAGAATCAGTGGTACTATTGTTCAGCAATCTTGGACCTCATCTGTGAGTTTTGCAGTGGAAGGAGAATTTGTCCAGCACGACTCATTTTACTGAATAAATTTTGTTAGATTTATAACCCAGATTTTTTCTAGGGGTCATGGTAGCATCTCACTTTATTTTGTCCATAAAGACCAACTTTGTGAATGATAAACTGGAGAAGGATACAGAGCAACTGGACTACTAATACTCTAAATATGAAACTGATTCCTGTCCACTATTAGTTGTCATCAGTTAATAACAAGGGTGGGAAGGGCGCGATGGCTCAGTGGTTAAAGACACTGAGCTTGTCAGCTGGAAAGCTGACTGCCCAGGTTTGAGATCCAACCACCATGTGATGGGGTGAGCTGCCGTCACTCGCCCCAGCTCCTGCCCACCTAGCAGTTCAAAAGCATGCAAATGCAAGTAGATAAATAGGTACCATTTCAGTGGGAAGGTAAGAGCATTCCGTGTGCCTCTGCGTATAGTCATGCTGGCCACATGACCACGGAAATGTCTTGGACAGTGCTGGCTCCCTCAGCTAAGAAATGGAGATGAGCACAGCCCCCTAAATTTGGACACGACTGGACAGGGGAAACTTTTACCTTTACCTTAACAACAAGGGTAGGAGAATGTAGGAAATTTCCTTTTTTATAATAAGTTTCAGCATCATACAATAAAATACAAACTAATATAAAAGGGAAAAGGAATGACAAAACATTGAATGTAGGAAAATCCTGTTTTTCCCAGTATAATTGCAGCTACTTCCTCTGGTCCTATAGAAATAAATTGAACAGACTGAATCACTAAATATTTTGGTCAATTTTGGTTATCTTGTTTGTGATGCTGTTGCTGAAAGGAGAGTAACCTTATACAGCATCCCAGATGTAGACCATTGCAGCTTTATAGGCTTTACTTCACCTTGAAGCATTGTAGAATGGAATCAACAACAGCACCAGGTGGTGACGTGAACAATTGCATTCTGCAGTATATTTGCAATACAGAAAAGCTATTGGTTCTAATCCACTTATGTTAATTTGTTCATAAATTTTATCGAACTTAATTGGATACATTAATCACATGATAGTATCTTATGCCATCTTTATTTCAGTAGACTTAGGTAAGGGCCATCGCTGTACAAGCCACTGTTGTATAATAATCCTTTTCTAATTAGAACATAGATTCTTTTTATTAATTCATAGAAAAATCGTTACTACATAAAACTTTAAGAATTTACACAATGGATAATGTAAAAGGAAGACAATGGATTTCTAAGTTGTTATAATACAAACATTACAAAATAGACTAGGCTTAACTTCCATTTCTAGATTTTAAATAAAGTTAAAATGGGAAAGGTCAGAGGCAGGACTACAATTATGTAAAATTGAAGTGAACTTTATATATTATCTTAACTGTAACAAATCTACCAACAGCCACATTTAGGATATATGATGAATATTAATGTTTTTATTGTTTGTGTCTATATTTACTTTTCAGCACATTTTCATCTATGCATCATGTATTTATGTTACTTGATGATTAAGTTACTTGATGATAATGTTTGTTAATTACTGTTCAACAAAAAGTAAAGAAAAAAATAACAATTAGCGACTACTACTATTCTTACACCAGAAATTTTCAAATTTGTGAAAAATTTCACATTTTCACTTTTATCTTTATCAGTAAATATCAGTTAATTGCATGAGTCAACCACAGATATAATTAATATACTTTCTCAGTTAAATTTTATGGTAGACAACTGTCTCTGTCCTGGAGCCTTGATGATTACACTTCAATGTTCAGAATTTCTGTAAGTTATATATTCTCCAACTTCAATACCTTACATTCTTTTCTTTAAAAGCAGACTCAGCAAAATCTCCTCTGGTAGCTGTTCTGTGTCATCAAAAAGTGAACATAAACAATAATGATTGCAATTATTATTGAAATCAAGAAGAGTAAAATTGTTGTAATGAATGGGGGACATTTCATTCCTAGAGGTTCAAACACAGAAAGAGTCAAGCAAAAACTGACTGGGTATTTAATCCTGGTTGGATATAGAGGCAATTAATGCTGAAGAAAGTCAAATGCTTAAGGAACCAACTAGGAATGACAGTTCCTCTTTCAGTTTGGGAGTTTTGTTTTTAAAGAGAAAGGTATAATCTTTATTTTGTCTTTAGTCTAATCTCTGGTATGAAGAGTTAAGAGCTTCTCTTCCCTGTAGGCTAGCTGAAAGCCAAGTAAGGAAAGAAGCACCATTCCTTAAAAATCGTCCAACAGAGATGGAGTTTTTATACTACCCATTAGGATCAATGAAACTAGACTCATGTGGGATGTTACTGTATTTTATAGCCAATGATCTGGGTTCCTGTGGCTTTGTTTTAATTTTTTTTCTTGATCTCAATCTCTTTGTGTGATGAGTGAGATCCTAGGCTAAAGAAGCAATTGAATAGTCTTCCCAGAAGCAAGTATTCATCTCATCTCCTTTTCCCCCTTTCTCTTTTGGTGCACTACAACTTTCTTCTAGTTTTTTTAACCTTGATATATATGTTTATAATAAAGACTTGAATTCTTAAGTGGTATTCATTTTGAAGAAAAGAATCAGCCTCTAGTGTGTGGTTTCACATTTAGGGAACTACTAAAGGAAGGAAAGCCACACTTGCCTCTTCCTGAATAAACTAGGGCAGAGAGCATTTATTTGGAGAAAAGCAACTAATACAGTGGAAGCATTTATGGGGAAGTAGAAGCATTTATGTAGTATTGTTGTGGCTGGAGTATTCCGATACATACCTCTCGTGCCCGGTGGAGTAAATTGAAATACCTTATACATTCTATGATTCCCATTACAGTTGCTTTAATTTATTTTGGGGCATTACAAGTATAGGATTTGGAGAGAAATATTTATACAAGTGGTCCTCTTTTAACAACCATTCATTCAGCAACTGTTGGAACTTGTGATAGCACTGAACTAGTGGTATTTATGACCAGTTCTTAAAGTTGTGGCCATTGCAGCACTCCCATGGTCACGTGGTTGTGATCTGGCAACCAGCCAGATTTCCAGTCTTCGCAGCATCATAGCAATAGCAATAGCACTTCGACTTATATACCGCTTCATAGTGCTTTACAGCTCTCTCTAAGCAGTTTTACAGAGTCAGCATATTGCCCCCAACAATCTGGTTCCTCATTTTACCGACCTCGAAAGGATGGAAGGCTGAGTCAACCTTGAGCCTGGTGGGATTTGAACTGCCAAATTGCAGGCAGCCAGCAGAGGTAGCCTGCAGTACAGCACTCTAACCACTGCCCCACCAAAGCTCTTAGTCATGTGATCATGATTTGCAATCTCCCCTGCCAGCGTCTCACAAGCAAAGTCAGTGTTGAAGCCAGCAAGAGATCAGAAGTTACAATCGCATGAGGTCTTCATTTACCGGTAATGACCTGCCCAGTCCTTTCTTAATTATGGTAACTGGGGGACTACTGGAACAGCCATTGTTAAGTAGCAGGGCCATGTGATTTACCGCTTTATACCTCATTGCTTAGTGATGGATATTCTTGTCCCAATTACTATTGTTAAGTGAGGGCTACTTGTAAAAAATTGTGACTATGTGCATAACTGTGCTGAGATTCTGTTAAGTGTTCCTGTTATCTCGGGTGATCTCTTTTTTGAGAAAGCTGAGGCATAACAGAGTTCTAGCTTCATCCAGTTTTCCCCACCAAGCTTTTGTGTTCTTGACAGATGGCTTTTTACCAAAAATCTTTTGTCTATTATGTGAACAAAATTAGAGCAGTCTGGAACTGGACAGATGACTCAAGGGAAAGTTATAGTTAAGTATGTGATTTTAAGATGCTTCAAAAAGCGTTCAGGAAGACTTACTCACAGAGCCATATGTTACTCATTCAAACTGCATAGTAACTGGAAAGTCCCTGTCATGTCCAATAATTCTTATTAATGGAACTACTCAACATTTTGGCTAATCACTTTTGTCTGGAAATGTGAACATGGTATCTCTAAAAACAGTGTAGGAGCTTCAATAGTTGCTTTACTTATTTTCCCAAAGTGTTTAAGTTGCTATGCCAAATAGAATAAATTAAACTATTTATCGATGCCCTTCTTAGAAATGGTGTTAACTTATTTCTATGCCGTTGAAATGCCACATGCATTGCTGCCATAGTTTAGAAAATTAAAACTGGGTATTTGGTTTTAAGACAGATTATTTGAGAGGCAATGCTTCCAATGGAGAGAATGCTCAGATTAGAAAGGGCAGAAAAATAAAAATGTTAGCTGATGTGATAATATGTCAGGAATCATTCTTGTTTTCTTAGTTTACTTTTGTTAATTTTAATATCATTGATTTTGTCTGTGAGAATGTAATTAGAGGTATGTAATATTTTTTTTATGCATAGAAATTACCCATCTCTCCCCTCATCCTTTTTTATAGCTGGAGAAATATAGTAGGACAGCTGATATTTGTAGGATAGTTGATACTGAATAAACTGAATTTAATTTACTGAAAGGGAGAAGCTGTGCATCGAAGTGCGATTTTTGGTGTTCAGTTTATTCCTTTTTAGTCAACCCAAATAATGTGTCATATCAAACGGTTGCTTTGCCTTAGTACAAAGCATGTTTGTTCACTGAAGCTGAAGCACTAAAATTTCCTCTTACCAAAGGAATGTTTATATTACGCCATTCTGTTCTAAAGGATCCCACAACTATCAGCAGTTTTGCTAGAGAATCTGGGAGATTGGTGGCTAGGGGATTGGGGGAAATTAGGTGCCCCAATTTCTTATCCAGTAAAATAGAATCATCATGGATTTTCCATTAATATCAAATAATTTAATCTTTAAATATTCTTGGAGTTAAAAAATGTGGCACAAACAAAATAATGAAATTGGATTAATCTCCAATCAAATTCTTTTCTTCTTTCTTTGAACCTTTTCAATAAATGCCCAATAATGCTTTTAGCATTCTAAAGACATTTTGCAGAAATATGAGTTTTATTTACAAATTGTATGTTTTTCAGAAAAACTATTTTTCTATTATTATTCTAATACTATACATGTGATGATTAAATAAATATGAAGAAAGCATGTGTATATTCCAAACTATAATTTCTCTCAGCACCAACAATTTTTTTTAGAACGGATGATGGTAGTTTTCTTGAATGCCTGAAGTCTGCTTTAATTTTATGAGATCAAAACTTGCTCCCTTTCAGAAAGTTAGTTTATTGTGAGATAATTACTTGTTGTAACATAAGATACTTTGTTCTGACTAGTTTTATTCTGATGAGCATGTCTTCTCCTGTTGAGTTACCACTGAAATCAAGAGTGAACTTTCAGTTGCTTTACAGTACATACTAAAAATTCCCACAATTTTAATATATAAAGAATTGAATAAAATCTAATTTAAATAAGGGATCCTTGATGCTCTCTGGGCTTGGTTGTTTTCTTGCAGAGGTTTCACTACACAAACTAGGTAACATCATCAGTGCTAGTAAGGAATGGGATTTGCTCTCAGTTTATATTCTGGTGGCTTGTCCTGTCAGTATTGGTGAGAATGGTCTTGGAGAGCTATTTACTGTTAGCTTGTTTGGCAATTCTTTGATTGGGGTATTGTTTGCTTCTTGATTGTTAGTCTAATGTTAATCTTGATGTTAATCTCTGCTCATTTGGGTGTCTCTTTGTTCCCTTTTTGGCTTGTTGATTGTCATAAACAAGAATATTATTTAGATGAGCACAATACACTGCAGCAACCTGGAACATCAGAAAAAGGAAACAGATCATCTGTACAACATCTTCCAACAAAACGGATATCCACGCAACTTCATCAAAAAAATGCCTGAGCACTCAACCCAATATAGAACAACGAATCAAGCTGTGGAAAGGATAATGTTGCCATGCATCAAAAACATCTCAGAAACCACCAACCAACAATTACAATCATACAGCATCAGCATACAAACCAAATAAAGCCCTTCAAAACATTCTAAGTAAACCAAAAGAGCAGACCAGAAGAAAAAAGATTAGTCACCTACAACATATAGTGTAAAGACTGCAACAGCCACTATGGAGAACAAATAGGCAGAAGACTAGCAAAGCACATCCATGAACCCCAACTAGCAGTTAGAAGACATGATGAAAACTCCATAATTTCACAACATGGACAGACTTAACCATAAGTTTCAACTGGGAACCATCCTCGACCAAGTCATGTCTAAAAATGCTAGATAATTCCTGGACAAATTGGCCATCAACAGGCACATAGACATAAACAACATCTACATACCATCCAAAAGAGATCATCAGCATGCCAAAAAGGGAATAAAAAGACCAAATCACCAGCAATCCGCACTCAAATGAGCAGAGATTAACACCAAGATTAACTTTAGACTAACAATCAAGAAGCAAACAATACTCCAAGGAACTACCAAACAAGCTAAAACAAAGAACCACCAAGACCACTCCCAACAACACTGACAGGCAAGCCACTAGAATGAGAGCAAATCCCACTTTCTACTAGCATTGATGATGTTACCTAGGTTGGGTAATGAAACATCTTTAAGAAAACAGCAAGTTCAGAGAGCATCAGAGACCCCTTCATTTCAACCTTGAGCCACAAATATTCTCCTCTAGTTTAACTAGTGAAAAGATTGCAATGTATTTAGAAACTCTGACTGGAAATGTGTGCTATTCAGTCTGTTGAAAACTATATCATATGGTATAGTTCCGTGATGGTGAACCTATGGCACACGTGCCACAGGTGGCACGCAGTGCCCTCTCTGTGGGCACACGAGCCGTCACCCCAGTTCAGCTCCGCCGCACCTGCGCGCCTGCCTCCCACTGGCCAGCTGGTCATTGGGTCTCTGCCACGCATGGGCGGGTGTGTGTGTGTGTGTGCGGGGGGGTTATTCTGTTTTTCTACTTTCTGATAATATGGAAACCATTTGGTGAAGTGAAATTGTTTTGCACTGGGCGGGGTATTATTTATTTGAGTGCTTGTAAACTGGCTTGTTCAAGAGATCACTTGAATGGTTTCTTTCGTTATCCTTTTAAATGGTAGTGGTTGTCTTTCTCTTTAGTTCACTTTTTAAAATGGTAGTTCTTGTTAAAGAACAATCATGTAAGTAAGTGAATGCTAACTCAACAAAATTTGGTAAGTGGAAATGCAGGAATTAGAAAAAAGGGGGAGGAAAGCACAGTATAATCATAATGCATCTTTGTAATACAAGCTGGGTTAGTGCTGCTCCCTTTCTGAGTCATTTCCAAACTGCCAACAATCTGAAACAAGTCTGTCTAGATTTATGACATAACAAAATCTCATTAAAGATTGCAATATTATTTTACTGCTTGGAGGCAATTTTTAAAAGCATTTTAAAAAGCTTTTAAAAGCATTGAGTTACATTTTGCTTGTTGACGCTGTATACAGTTGTGGTGGTTAGGGTTCGGGTCAGGGTTAGGGTTAATCTTAATTCTAATCCTATTTCTTGATACCCCTGTTAGATACTAGTTTAACAAAATTTTCCTAGATGTAAAACCTCCTAGGTTTTGGAAGGTGGTTTTGTTTGTTTGTTGTATTAACTGCAATTTCAGGTGGGTTTGCTAATTTGATTAGAAAGTAAATCTGGAGCTGCGATGGATCTGACTCTTTCCTCATGCCATTTTATCCATGGGAAGAAATATATAGGCACCTGCAGTTTACCTATATTTTTCACACACAGAATGATATGTGAAAAGTAAGAACTAGTTTAAGCTTATTGCTGTACTTAGAAGTATAAAATACTGCAAATATTAGAGAAGCTTCCTTTCAAATGTAACATGAGATTTTGTGTACATTCCAAAAAGAAATTTCTCCAGAAGAATTCAGTAATATGTCTGAGAATAGTGTTTTTGCCATATGAACTTGCCTCAAACTTATTTAAATGGTATAAAAAAGCAACTGAGAATCCTTCCACATCTGTGAGTCATATTATATAAAAGATTTTCAGCTCAGATACTGACTTGTTGAATATGTGCCATGACATTAGAGCAGCCTACTGTTTGGGTTATAAAATGTAGCAAATCAGACTTACATACATATATATGTTTATGTAGAATATGCTTGTTGTGTTGTTTTTTGCACAAATTAATATTGTATTAGTACAACATTACTAAGCCCTTACTACTAATTCTTCCTGATTTTAGAAACATCACAAATGTTTCTAGCTTGGTAAATCCAGAATGGGCATAGAGCAGTGATGGCTAACCTTTTTGCCATCGCGTGCCAAAAGCGGGGAGAGCGGGGGGAGGTCACGCGCACGTGTGCCCACACCCATAATGCAATGTCCCCCACGTGCCCCGCCCCCCACGCATGCGCATCTGACACCCCCCGTGCTCCCCCACCCCCTTACGCATGCATGCATGATCCCATTGCTCCCCCGTGCATGTGTGCGCAGCCCCCCTGAGCTCCTCTCACCCCCGCAAAAGCACGTGCGACTCCCTGTGCATGTGTGCCACATACCCCCACCGCCCGTTTTGGGCCTGGCAAGCCTCCCTGAAGCCTCCTGGGACCACAAAAGGGCTGGGGTGGGGAGGGGGCACCACCGGAACCTGGAAGAGTGTCAATGAAGTGCCCCCCAGCCCGCCACCGAGAACAAGCCAGCGCAGCCCCCACCTCCCACCCCTTCTCCCAAGGCAGCGCACCTGCTTCTTGTGACCCCCCCATGCTCCCTCTGCGCATGTGCACCACACACCCCCACCGCCCATTTTGGGCCTGGCAAGCCTCCCTGAAGCCTCCTGGGACCAAAAATGGGCTGCGGGGGGAGGGGTGCCGCCGGAACCCGGAAGAGTGTCAATGAAGTGCCCGCCCAGCCTGCCACTGAGAACAAGCCAGTGCAGCCCCCCCTTCCCCCTTGGGAGCGCACCTGCTTCCCAGCTGGCGCGTCTCTTACAGACACTCCTTTGGCACGGACTGCACTCCTGCGCCAGCGCTGCTTGTTCTCGGTGGCTGGCAAGGGGGGGGGCTGTTCTCCTCCAGCATCCCAGCCACAAGCGGCTGGGTGAGAAGTGCTGCGCAGCCCCAGGAGAGCAGCAGGGGCAGGGCTGCTTGTTCTCGGTGGCTGGAAGGGGGAGGATTTCTCCTCCAGCATCCCGGCCACAAGCAGCTGGGTGAGAAGTGCTGCGCAGCCCCAGGAGAGCAGCAGGGGCAAGACTGCTTGTTCTCAGTGGCTGGAAGGGGGTGGGATTTCTCTTCCAGCATCACGGCCACAAGCAGCAGTGTGAGAACTGCTGCGCCGCCCCGCCGCCCCAGGAGAGCAGCAGGGGCAGGGCTGCTTGTTCTTGGTGGCCGCCGCCCCACCTCGCCTGCCACTGAGAACAAGCAGCGCTGCTGCTGCTTCTCTTCTGGGGTGCCCGAGCCAGCCAGGCGCTCTGGACTGCAGACGCACGTCACTGTGGGCTGGAGGGCTGGGGCCGCGCAAGAAGCCCGCTCGGGTGGGGAGGGAGGGAAGCCCCGGCCGGCCGGTCCTGGCTGACAGCTCTGCTCCCTTAGGAAGCGACCCCCGGGATCCTGTCTCCGTGTCTTTGGGCACGTGAGCTGTTCTTCGCACATGCATGCATGCTAGATACTAGGCCAAGTGGCTAGCGCGCATGTGCACGCCGGAAACAGGAAGATCATCTTCCCGGCGTGCACATGCACACTGGGTGACTGCTCTTTTGGTTTCTGGCGCTCCCACGTGCGTGAAGACCAGCTGGCTGGTGCGCCGGAACCCGGAAGAGCAACGGCCGATGGCTCCGTGTGCCCGGATGGCTCTGTGTGCTACTTCCGGCACGTGTGCCATAGGTTTGCCATCACGGGCATAGAGTATCCAGTGAAGATTGAATAGGATGCAGCCTTTTTATTGAGATGGAAAATTGCAAGAACGTTTCCTCTTTTACCAGTTTTCCTTCCTGTATACTATAGATAACTGGGATTTGGTTGTCCTTGCAATTTCCTTCATAAATGAAACAGCTTTGCATCACCCTAAACAGTAAGACTATGCTATAACTCTCTTGCATTTCAAATTGTATTTTCAAAGTGTTGTAGTTCAGATGCAAATTAGCTTGGCACAGCCTATGATTCTTCTCTGTGGCAGTATATGCAGGCAAATTATTTTTATTGAATAATACTGAGAAGTGGCAAATATATTTTTAATAAAATGGTACAAAATGCTTACAAAACTGTGTGAAAATAATATATTAAAAGATCAGTGAGCAACAGTGAATGAAGCAGTTGAATAGCAGATTTCCCTTAAAAGATTTTTTTTTAGTTTGCTGTATGCAAAGAAATTATGAATACAATACAATACAATGTTTAGTATCAATGTAATCATTGGATTTGGAAAATTTTATTCTATTCTGTGTACAGTTACAGTGGCCTTTTCCCCCCTTGCAGTAAATATTTGTACAGAACTAACAGATGTTGGTTTAAGTGGATAGGATATCTTAAAGTATACCCTGATTAACATTTGCTCCCCACAACCCATTTCCACTATGCTATTGGCTTTCAGTGACCTTCCATTTTTGCATATTTAAGAGAAAATTTACATAATTTACACAATCAGATACTCTGAAATATATCAGAAACAAAGAATAGTATCTAATTAAAGACAGTCTCATTTTTTCATCTCTAATTAACTCTTCTCATATCTATAGATCTAGAAAAGTTTCTGTAGGAGATAACACTGAGAGCCAGATTGTTGTAATGGTTAAAGTTCTGACTTTAACTAGAAGACTGTGAGGTCCAGGCTTGCTTTAAGCATGAAAGCCTGCTGGGTGACTTTGGGCCGGTCACTCTCTCTCAACCCAATCTACCTCACAGGGTTGTTGCTGTGAGGAAAATAGAAGGAGGAAGGAGAATTATGTGTGGGGTCCCTGCAGTAGTGGGTTCTAAAACCCGTTCCTACCGATTCGTGCACGCACTTGACGCTTCTGCGCATGCGCAGAAGCATACCGGGTGGGTGGGCGGAGCCTCCCGCTGCCACCGCTACTGGTTCTAAGAACCGGGCCGAACCGGGAGCAACCCACCGCTGGGTCCCTGGTGCTCTGTGAGCTTGGTTGTTGTTTTTTACAGATAATTCATTACCAAACTAGATAAAATCAGGAGAATTGTGTATGTATGCCATCTGGAATTACATATGAAATAATAAAGATAGGATTTTTAAAAAAGGTTCAAATACTATAATGCTGAAATAAGTTTATAATCCATTTAAAACATGGTTGATATATGCACTTTCTCCCTAGAAATGGGATTCATTCTGGAATTTAAATCTAAAATAAAGCAAAGCAAAATTAAAACAGGATTTCATATTAAGATCATGCTTTGTATGTGTACATGTATATGTAAAATATTTATGGTTTAAACATGCTATTCCTTTTCAGGTTAAACAGTGTTATTATGCAAAGCTTGGCAAAAGAAATAGTAATATAAAAATATAAACAAGAAGTTGGAGAACAAAAAGGAAATATTGCTCAATTTATCTTATGTTAATACCGTTCTTTGTAGCCCTCTACATTTATATCCTGGCAAACCATCTTTGATTCCACCACATCCGTACATTATTTCATTGATTCATACATTGCCTTTTGTTCTTCAAATAACCTTCTTTTGGGGGATTTCATCAACTCCAATCAATTCTTCTAAATTTATTCCTTCTTCCTTCTCATATCTGTTTTGCAGTTTGATTCTCATTCTATTCCCTCTGTGTGATCAAACCATCTCAGTATAGTTGTTTTATACTGATACATCCATTTTGCATTCAATCAGAATCTACCTATAGTCATTCAGAATCAGTTCATTCTTGACTTGTACCTTCCTGTTTTGCTACACACTGCATACTGCTTAACTAACCAGTTCCTGCTGCACTGAGCTTGTTTTTATGCTTCTCCTGACCTGCCACTTTCTTTTTATTTTTAAATTTAAATTTATATCCTATCTTTCATTCAGAAGCTCATGGCAATATTTCCTGTCCCTATTTTTCTCATTATAACAACTCTGCCAGATAGGTTGGGCTGAGAGAGAATGATTGGACCAAAGTCAAAGGGAAGATTAGAATCCATATCTACCCCCTCATAATCCAACACTGTAACAACAATATCACAAAGTAGGCAGCAGCATCCCTTAAAGCAAAGGGATTTTTACTTTTTTCAACGGTTTTCATTTCTTGCAATACACTAAAAACCACTATTTTTTTATCAGCACTTGTATATCCTAAAACTTTGACATCCATTTTCCCATCATCTGTAAACATTCTACTAAGATGCACATCTTACTCTACTCCCCCCCCCAAATTTATGTATGTGGTATACATAACACTCCCCATATTTTCCCCCATAACAATAACCCTATAAGATAACTGGACTGAGAAAGAGTGAGTAGCCCAAATTCTCCCAGAGAGCTTCTGTGGCTAATGGGGGAATTGGACTTGGGGTTCCAGATTTCTATTTTAGCATCTTGATAGCTTGAATAAATAGGCTAACAGGATGAAATCTATCATTCTTCACAAAGATCAAGTTCCTCATTTAGGAATCAGAAATCAAATTTTGTAAGTGTAGATTTGGGCCACCTGGCTTGGTAAGAGTACTGTGAACAAATCTTGGAACAGTGGTTGATTTTAAATTGAATGCAGAACTACAGCAAGATACAGATTCCAAAAAGGCAAGTGACATTTTAAGCCACCTTAAAAGGGGTTCAGTTGCCAAATCACCGGAAGTCATTTTCTGTTTTCTTCAACTTCTATCAAACCCCATTTGAAAATCTGGAACAGATTTGGAGAAGGGTGTTAAGGATGATTAGGGACTAGAAATGGATGTTATGAATAGTGATTGAAAGACCTGGGATTTTCTGATCTTGAGAAGACTGCAGGGGGATATTCTTCAAACACATGAAAGAAAGTTTCAAGAAGGCAGAAAAATCTGGCTTTTGTTATATGTGAAGCTACCCAGAGTCATTAGAGTTGGGTGGCCTAGAATTTGAAATATAAATGAATAAGTTCCAGAAAAAACTCACAGAAAGGACACTTTGACTGTGGAACCAATGAGCCAGAACACTTAATGGATAAATGAACAGTCTTCTATTGCAGGTGCTTTAACTGGGTTCCTGCACTGAGCAAGGCCCTGTCCAGTCCTGATTCTAAGATTCACATACTTCCAAAATTTTAATCCTAATTTTCTTTTGAGACCCATTTTTCAGAAGGTTTTCAAAATTCCAGTTTCCCACATGTTGCTTTCAGACAGTTAGTTAGTGTGGCTTTCCAAAAAAGAATCTGGTTGCCACAGCAACTCATCTGTTAATACCAAAGATGTCATGGCTTGAAGTGGGGTGGGTGGGTTTCTCTAGCTTCAGCAAAAGCTTCCACTGCCTCCATGCTGCGGCAAGTAAAAGTCTTTATGGGTATTCCCCCCCCTCCTCCTCGCTTGAAATCAGTTTATAATCTTGCTTGGAAGGAATCTGGAGGAGATACAGCTTTTTTGACTCAGATGGAGTTAATGTGTAAAGCTCAGCATGCTAAGAGGTCTGGAGTTTTTCTTGGGCAGGTCAAATTCAAATGGTATTAGATATAATTGTATGCAACTGTCTCCCCTGCTAATATGTACGATTATTAAAGCAGGAATCTGGTTCAGAAGTTACCTGCCCATGAATTTAGATTGTGGCTATATTTTAGCTTTTCTGAAATACAGAACAGTCTTCCTGGGCCTGGTAAAAGATTATGCAGATTGATCTGGAGTATGCAGGACAGGAAGGACTGATAACATGAAAAAAATACAACTGGCCAGCCTTGCAATGTTCACCTCTACCGTACAAATACATCCTCTTCAGGATCTAAATTCTGAGTTTTGGTGGCAACTATTCTTACCCTTCCCATTTATTTTCATTTACTCTGCAGAGTACTAAGTTTGCTCGTAGTAGTGTTTCCATATATAAAATAAGTTAAAAAAAATTCTTTCCTGACACATCAGAAAAGCATACACTGTCAGCTAAGGAACTTTGTTTCATAGCTCAATTGGTTTGTAGTTTCTGCTGCAGAAGTTCTTAGTTTAGGAATATAAAACTTGCATTGTGCTAAATCAGACTATTTATACATGTAAAGTACATGCTATTCTGTTTTCAAACTAATCTGTAGTGTTTCAGGCAGAAGACTTTTCTGTCTTCTGTTACTGTTGTGGCCCGCCAGCGAACCGTGCAGCTGGTAGCTGATTCCGACAGCGAAGAGGCGGTGGTGGTGATGCGCCAGGAGCCTGTGCAGCTGGCACCTGAGGCGGACAGTGCGGAGGTTGGTGAGGACGCGGTGGCAGAGGCAGAGA
>QLTV01003770.1:468579-485601 GCA_003457575.1 Thermophis baileyi | reverse complement strand
ATAATTGCTTCATTTATTGGATTCAGAAAACGTCTCTTTGGCTGTGGTTTTCCTGTGTTATCTGTTCTGCTAATTGCTTCTGGGTGTCTTGCCAAACCACAGTAAGATTACTGATATCGGAAAGACTATTGCATCAAGAATTGAGTTATTTTACCTTGGACTCTTGTCGGCTGTTAATGAAGTTGAATTAACAGCCCTTGTTCATAAAAGACTGATTGAAACTGTATTTTTGTTTGAACCAACTACAATGAAAGCTTATTAGTAGTCTTTATTTAGTAAAATAAGGTTTGTACAGACTTTGTGTGTGCTGCGTTCTTTGTGGTCCGTAGCTGGGGCAGAACAGTTACTTTATGGGTATACAATCTGCAACTTAAGAGTTGAAGTGCAGCAGCCTGTGGGTAAAAATGCAAACACGTTGTACACCTCTTACCTTCAGGAACTTTTTCCTTATGAAATCTTGATAGCTGCAACATATATTTACTATCTCTGGTCCTAGTTTCTGTAGCAATGGAAAACTGTTCCTTACTATTTTCACTGGCATCCTTTAAAATTTCTGAATACTGATATCACACTTTTTCTCAGTCTGTTTCCCCAGACTGAACTTCCCTACTTACTTCCTGTATCATCTTTTTTGTTCTACGAATATATTCTGACCTGTCAGTATTTTTTGGAGAAATGTGATTCCCAGAATGACACAGTACTCCAGGTGTGGTCTCACCAGTGCAGCGTAAAAAGGAATAAGAACTTTACACATATTAGATACAATGCTTCTTCTAATGCAACCCAGAACTATATTACCCCTTCCAGCAGCTGTCTCAATACCCCTGTTCAGCTTGTTGTCAATGATGACACCTAAGCCCTGCTCCAGTGTACTGCCTCCAAGCCACGAATCAACCAGGGGTGAAATTCAGTAGGTTCTGACAGGTTCTGGAGAACCGGTAGCGGAAATTTTGAGTAGTTCGGAGAACCGGCAAATACCACCTCTGGCTGGCCCCAGAGTGGGGTGGGAATGGAGATTTTGCAGTATCCTTCCCCTGCCATGCCCACCAAGCCACGCCCACAGAACCAGTAGGGAAAAATTTTGAATTTCACCCCTGGAATCAACCATCGTGTCTATGTATCCTAATTTCGTTTCCTTTCCTAAACATCGTACTTTAGGTTCTGACAGTTGAAGGATATCTTGTTCCTCCCAATCTATGCAAACTTGTTTTGTCAACTCGTATGCTGGCCAGATCTCCCAATTTTGTCCTCCACAAAATTTGATAAGCAACCTATCAATCCTCTTATCCAAATCATTAATAAAAATGTTGAATAATTGCAAAGTGCAATCCTTGCTGATACTACAAAAATTTAAATGTATTCCTAAGAACAAACTTCAAAGAAAAGCTGTATTGTAACATCTAAATGTAGAGAGAGAGCTTCTCTATTATTGTAGGAACTGGGGAAGAATAAAAAAGTTAGATGGAAGCTATGTAGCATAACAAAGTGCTGATCCAGACCACTTACTTTTGTGCAGAAATGTTGCTGCTAAATGGGAGGCTATTTGAAAAATCAGTGAATGTATTAAAGCAAGATTTGGGGAACCAAAGGATTCCTAAATAAGTATTATTGTTTCAATGAAAAATAAAGGAAAATAGCACTGAAGAAGCAGAAAAGAGAAAAACGATACTGTTTATGCATTCCTTTTCCTTCAGTCTCTAAATCAATGTGTGAAACCTTCTAGATGTTTTGGATTCTAATTCAAACATTTTCAACCAGCATGGGATACTTGGACATCAGCAAGCTGGGTAGATTTAATTATAATGCTATTATAATGCTTAGTGGCCATGTCAAAATAAGAGTTCTGGATTAAACATGCAAAAGGACAATATAGTAAAATAGACAATTGTTATACTGCATTTAATAGATAAAAATGGATCAGAATGCAAAAGTACTGGACGGCAAAGTGTACATTAAACAACAAACATTAAAAGCATAATCTTTTATGGTAATTCATATAATAGAAGTTAACCATTATAAAATATACAGTCTGAAACCACTTTTATTATCCATTACAAATCCAATGAAACAGAAGTAAACAATAAAATAAAAAATGAAGTTTGAGGCTGAAGTCCTGAACACCCTCAGCAGCAAATAGGTTCCATTGAATGCAACAACATTATTTCAACAAATATTAATATTTTAAATTTACTTAATTTACATATGCTAAGTTTAATTTGGTTCAAGAGCTCAGGAATCATACTACTATCTATAAAGGAAAAGGAATTTATTGAGGAAAAAATAATTTATTAAATATATGACACAAAATATATCATTGGAGTAAAATTTAAAATATTACTGTATAGAGGTTGGTGTAAAAACATGTTGATAAAAGTTTTTAAAAATGCAATACATGTGCTTTAGAAAGTGAAGTGCAACTTTTAAAAATGCATGATTTATATATGCTGTGATTTTTTTTTCCAATGGCATTTTTCCCAGGGCTCACGTAAGCAATTTCGGTAAGCTAAAGGATGTCACAGTAGATAAAATAAAATGATCCATTTCTAACTTTTTTGCAGACCGTAAAGACAAACAGCTACGTAGATGAATTTCATAGAGGCATTTAAAGACTTAACTCTTAAACTTTATGTCACATAGTAAAATTAATGTGTAACAATTCTGTAGGCATTTATTCCTATTAGGTTAAGATGATAAACACAGTTCTAGCAGAAATTATTTTTATGACAATTACAATACGTGGAAACAAATTCTGCTAGCTGGAAATTCTACTACTAGAAGTGATGTGCTGTTTTGATAGTCTGCAAATATTAACACTAATTTGGCAAATAATTTTTATTTACTCCTTCAGTGTCAGAGTTTATACTTTTCTGTCGTCATAAAAGTTTTACAGCAAGTAATCTATGGAAGCATCTCTTCCCATATTTTCAAATCTAGATGAATAAGACTTATATCAAAAACTCTTCTCCAGTTTTTCCCACACTATGGGGTATGGAGAGTGCCAACAAAAGAAATGTTCTTTTCAGAAATGGCACATCCTGTTTCTAAATCATCCTCTCCAGAAAAGCTTGTTTGGTACCTACATTTATGGTTCTTTTGGTTTCAGGCAAAGACTTTTGTATTTTCATAAACATTTAGTAAGGTCTTATCTACTAATCTACCACAACTGTTATTACTGTAGATCATATATTTTGTAAAAAAATACATATTTTTGTTCTATATTCTATTTATTATTTTTTTATTATGTGTGAACACTGCCGAACATGTGATTGATGAGCAATTAAAATAAAACTCATAAAACATAAAAATGTCTAAATGATTTTCCTGGATATGTATATGTATGTGTGTGTATGCACATGCAGGCGAAGTTTGTATTTACATCTGTAAGAAGAAACCTTCGGGATTTTATAAATTTATAGAGTACTCTGCTTTCATGTAGTTTTAAATGATTGATGTGGAAATCTAAAAAACCCAAAGGAAAACATAAAACAGTTGGGACCCTTTGCAAGTCATAAGGATTTGCATAAAAACCCCAACAAAAGAGTTTAAAAAATTGGAACTTGCACCAGTAGATAGACTCACAGAGTATAAGATATTCAGAGGTTATTTAGTTCAACCATCTTATCAGTGTAGGATGTACTTTTGGAGAGGTGTTTTACCCAGCTTCTGTGGACTTTCAGTAAAAGAGAACATGTCATTTCATGAGATAACCTGTTTCACTGATTGACAATTTTTATTCTTAGGAAATTCCTTCTTGAATATATATCTTGAATTAATATACTTCCTTCTAAGTTTCAACCAGTGCTTCTGGTCCTATCTTCTGGTGGGACAGGGACTGAACCTGTTCCCTCCTTTATATGACAAATAGATTTAGATACCTGAAATCTACTATCATATATCCCCTCAGACTTTTCTTCTATGGTCCCTCCAATTCCTTATCTATTCCTCATAGGACATGGTTTTTCAGTCCCCTCACAGTATTGAGGCCTTTTCTGAATTTCCTTCAGTTTATTTGTGTTCTTTTTAGATTTAGTTGCCCAGAATTATACACAAATATTCCCAATTGGGCATGGCCAAGGCAGACTAGAGTGGGACAATTGCTTTACATGATCTGGACTCTATGTTCCTATTAGTGCACCCTAAAATAGCATTTGCCTTTTAGCATTTATATCACACAGTTGGCTTGTGTTGTTCTAGCAGAATCGGATCTTTTCATATATGCTCCTGCCAAGTCAGATTTCCCCTGCCCTATACTTCTACCTTTCGTTTTTCCTTCCCAGATACATGACTCTACATTTCTCTCTGTTAAAATTAATCCTGTTCATTTTGACCTGTTGTTCAAGCCTGTTTATATTTTATAATATCTTCTCAAGTGCTGGCCACTCCTTGTTTTGATAGTCATCTCCTGAACCTTTTCATCCAAATCATTAATAAAAAAACAGCACAGGACCCATGATGCAGCCCTGCAGCCCTCCACTCAAGACTACTGTACAGTCTAATGTAAAACTATTTAGTATTTCTGGGTGTGGTTATTCAGCCAGTTATGAATCCATTAAAAGTTCTGTCTTCTAAACCCATATTTTAGGGTTAGACATTTTGAGAAACATTGAATGTGCTTCTCCATTGTGGGTGGAGCCATCATTCAGGATGGGTTGACCTCGTCCGTCAGCCAATGAGGACTGAGTCTGTCTTTTTCTACCAGGATCCGCCTTGTCCTATCCCAGCTTAGACTTGGTCCTCAGTTAGGACGGACGTGGCAAAACTTTGCTCCCATCCTGACTTTTGGTATACAGTTAGTTAGTGATATTCTCGTCACTTTGGAATCATCATCTTTTACAGTGAGTCCTGGGTCTCTCTTTTGTCATCCATTGTGAGACCATCGCTCGCCAGAGCTTCGGCTCTAGCCGGCTTGGTGGGGGCTGAAGGCGCACAGTGACATAGACCTGTGTGGGAGCTTTGCCTCGATCTGTCACCAGAGCTTTGCGCTCTTTTGTCATTATCAATCAGTCATGCGCAGCGCTTCAGAGGGGCTGAGGGCTCCGTCATTTCAGCGGCAGCGACCAGTCACCATTCCAACAAGCTCCAGTGACTTTGTGAACTATTTACGCTAGCAGGAGCTCGGCGCTCGCACCGTGGTCGCAGGGGACTCGCCACCCTCCTCTGCTGCTTCCTCAGTTCCCCACGCCTGGGAGTCGGCTTTCCTTTGAGGAGCCTCTTCTACGCTTGAGCCTTTGCTCGCGTGCTCCTCCGACTCCGTTCCGGCTCCTTTCCCGAGCTTACAGGCCAGCCTTTCTCGAGCCCTGACGGAGCTCGTTGACATCGGTCTATTTATATCAGCTGTCTGGCGCGATTATGGAACCTTGTGTCACGAGCCCTTAGAGCTTGCTCGGGCCTGCTATTTCCCCTCTGACGGCTCAGAGGCCGGGGAGTTCGCGCTAAGTGCCCTTTGAGCTTGCTCGGGCCAGCGATTTAACGTTTGCTTGCTCGGAGGCCGGTGAATTCGCGCTAAGAGCCCTTTGAGCTTGCTCGGGCTAGCGCGGGCGGTTCTCTGCCGTCTTCATTGCCGCCAAAACTGTTTTTTCAGTTGGTGCGGCCATTTTAAAGTGTTCCCCAGACGCTCGATTTTAAAATGGCGGTTGCAATTCACCCAAATGAGAAACCGGGTGGTAAGCGCCTTAAGAAGACTGATAGGCCTGTGCCTGATGAGGATCAGCCTCACTCTTCTGGCCTTAGTATGCCTAAACAGCACCGGGCCACCTCTGCCTTATCTAAGGCTACACAAAGAGCAGAGAAGCGGAGAGATAAGGCTCTGCAGAAGATCATAAATAGATCTTCTAAAAGAACTTCTGCCCCGCCTGACCAGGCCCACCCCCTCAGAGACACCAGCGATAGCGCTGTGGGGTGTGAGAGGGACGATCATTTGGCATTAGATGCCTTGTGACCCCCTAAGGCGGAGCCTCAGCTGTGGGGGCCTGCTGGGATAGTAGGTTCTGCAACACAGCATTCCCAGGTGGCAGGATTGGATTCCAGGCAATCCTCCAATATCCAGTAACAAGTAGACGACCAGCACCTGTCAGCGGGGGCCCTGAACACTCCGGCCGTCTTCAATCCTGCCAACCTCCAGATGTTAATAGCGGCTGCTGTGCAGCAAGGTCTTTCGGCTAGCCTTCAAGCCATAGGGGGTTCTGCGCCTTTGGCAGCCAGTCGCCCGGCCGAGCCCCTAGGGGCCCTTCCCAGGGCGGGCCATGACTCTAGGCAGCCTTTTCAGGAGGATTACTCTGACATATCAGAGGCAGACAGCCAGGAGGACTGGCTGGAGGAGGCTGGATCTTTACCTCTGGAGCTGTCAGAGGACGAGACCATGGCTCCGGAACAGCCGATTTCGTTGGGTCTCTTTTCTCCAGCCTTGTTCAAGTCGCTCCTATACAAAGCACGGGCAGCTGTGGGGTTGGACTCTTCCACTCCGGAGGAGATGGTTGCTCAGGGTTCACAGCAGGACCCCCTTTTCTCCGAGGTCAAGCCGGAGACGTCGTACATCCCCCCTCCGCAGCTTTTCCTGGATACAGTCCAACGGCAATGGTCAAACCCGTCATCTGGGCCCAGTCCTTCATCGACGGAGCGAAAATTCTTCAATGTGGCTCCTGAGCTCTCTGATTTGCTATCTGTCCCGACAGTGGATCCTCCAGTTCTGGGTCTTTACACTCCTACAGCCATGCCTGGAGAATCAGAGGAGTTACTCAAACCGGAGGACAAGTGCCTGGAGCAAGTTCTCCTGAGAGGTCACCAGGCAGCAGCCTGGGCTGTGAGGGCCTCATCTACCTCGTCTTTCTTTGCCAGAACCTCTCTCATTTGGCTCAAGCAGATCCAGGAACACATCCCTGTTTCCAATCTCAGGGCGCAACAGGATCTGAACAAGATATTTGCGGCTACTCAATTCATAGCGGATGCCACTTTACATGCATCCCGCTTTGCCTCTAAGGCAATGGCCGCGTCTTGGTGGCCAGATGGTTGCATTGGCTCCGCCAATGGCCTGCAGACACCCGCCACAAATGGCGGCTTGCTTCAGGTCCTGTCTCGGGATGCCAGTTGTTCGGAGAGTCATTGAAGCCGATTCTGGTGGAGTCGCGTGACCGTAAGAAGATTCTCCCGTCGCTGTCCAGGAAGGGTAACTTCTGCCAGGCTCCCTTCTACCGCCGGCCCTTTCGGACAGTGGACCAGGGCTCCAGTTTCCCCCGGGCCCCGGGTCAGTTCGGATCTAGGTAGTCACGGCAGCCTCAAGATAGGTCCGGGAGGGGGAGACAGCCCAGGCACCAGTTCAGAGGTGGTTCAGGGTCCCATCCCTTTAGACGCCCCAGATGGTGAAGGCCTCACCGCACCCATTGGGGGCCGGTTAGCCCTATTTTCTGCAAAGTGGCTCCAGACCTCCCCAGATCGTTGGGTGCAGGAGACCATCCGTTTCGGCCTCTCTAGAGTTTCTCTCCATTCCCCCGAGGTTTTTCATCCGTTGCCCAGTGTCTAGGATACCGTCTAAACGGTATCTTATGGATTCAGCTGTCTAGCACCTGCTGGACATCAGGGCCATCCAGCAGGTGCCTCAGGACCAACTCGGCCACGGCTTTTACTCCATACTTTTTGTAGTACCCAAGACCTCGGGAGGATGGAGAGCAATTCTAGACTTAAAGCGTCTGAACGGTTACATCAAGTATCATAAGTTCAAGATGCATTCCCTTTCCTCCATCTTGGCTTGCTTCCGTTGGGGTGACTTCATGGCTTCCCTAGATCTGTCTGAAGCCTACCTGCATGTGCCTATTAATCGCCACCATCGTAAATTCCTACGATTTTGCTATGCAGGTAGGCACTTTCAATATAGGGCCATGCCCTTCGGGCTCTCCTCCACCCCCAGGGTGTTCACGAAGATTCTGGATGCCCTTGCAGCCCTCCTTCGGTCTCTGCCCATGCATGTCCAGTGTTACCTGGACGATATTCTGGTGCACGCGCCTTCTAGGGCCCTCGCATTGCACCATCTCCAGGTAACCATCAGGACTCTGAGGCAGCACGGGTTTGAGATCAATTTAGAGAAAAGCCACCTTTTCCCCTCCACATCTATTTTGCATTTAGGCTCCACCATAGACTCCCTAGAGTGTAGGGTCTCCCTTTCCCAGGAGAGACAGGACAGTATTAAGGACTTGGTGTCCCAAGTCCAACGACAGCGCAAGGTCTGCCTGGCCCTGCTGTCCACTCTCCTGGGGAAAATGATCTCCTGTATTTCCATCACCCCTTGGGCTTCCCTACACTCTAGGGAACTTCAATGGTTCCTCTTACCCTTCCAGAAGGCAGGACGAGGGACATCGCAGATCCGGGTCTTGGTCCCTCCAGCAGTCCTTCGCTGCCTCACTTGGTGGCGGTCACCTGCCCTGTCCAAGGGCTCCCTTTTCATCGAGCCTCAACGGACCGTGGTCACCACCCACGCCAGTCCCACGGGCTGGGCGGCTCACGCCCTGGGTCACATCGCTCAGGGTCGGTGGACGGAGGCGGAGGCTTCCTGCTTGATCAATTGGCTGGAGCTCCGGGCGGTATCGCTGGCCCTCCGACATTTTCAACCCCTGGTGTCGGGCAGGCATGTCCTAGTGCTAACCGACAACACCACGGCCAAAGCACATGTGAACAGGCAGGGGGGTACTCGCTCCAGAGCCCTTATGTGGGAGGCGCTGCAACTGGGTCTGTGGGCGGAGCGCCTTCTCTTGTCCCTTTCAGCAGACTACATCTCTGGGGTCGCCAATACCCAGGCGGATTGGCTCAGCCGGTTGGTGGTGGACCATGCGGAGTGGCGCCTGCACCCGTCCATCTTCCTCGAGATCTCGAACCACTTCGACCGGCCGGCCGTGGACCTCTTTGCCACCCCGGAGAACTCCCACCTCCCACGCTTCTTCTCCCATTTTCCCTCTCGGGGGGCGGAAGGGGTGAACGCCGTGAGGAGTCGATGGCCGCCCAGCCTCATTTACGCCTTTCCCCCCCTGCCAATCCTGCCTCAGGTGGTTCGCAAGTTACTGGAGGAGAGGGCGGAGATCATCCTGCTGGCCCCATATTGGCCGCGACGGGCCTGGTTTGCGAACCTCCTGGCGTTGTCGGTGGCTCCACCGTGGAAACTGCCTATGTTCGGGGACTCGCTGTGCCAGGGGGTGTTGGCGCACCCGGACCCTGGGTGGTACCAACTGACCGCCTGTCGGTTGAGTGGGGCTCTCTGAGGCGGCAGGACTACGATCTGGACGTGATCCTCACAATCCAAGTGTCCCGTCGTCCATCCACCCAGCGGATTTACGCTTCTACCTGGCAGTCCTTCTGTCGGTGGTGTAAGGCGGAAGGGCTTTCGCCTCTTTGGATTCCCCTGCCCAAGGTCTTGCTATTTCTGCAACGGGGGTTGGATCAGGGCCAATGTTCCCGGTAAGAGTAGAAAACGCTGCGCGGCAGTTAGAAACTGCCGCGCGGCACTCTCTTTTCAAGTGCGTGGGTGCGCAGGCGCGCAGCTTCTGCCATTAGAAAATGCCACGCGGAAGTTGGAAACTACCACGCGGCGTTCTCTCATTACGTGCGCGGCCGCGCAGCCGCGCACCTTAGAGGGAACAGTGATCAGGGCCTTACGCCCAACGCCATTTGGAGGCTGGTGGCAGCTCTGTCATCGGTTCTGACTTGCGGACAAGTGGACTCATTGACTCAGTGCCCTACGGTCCGGCGTTTTCTCCGAGGGGCTGCCAACCTATGTCCCCTGACGGTTTACCGTTATCCGACCTGGGACCTTCCCAGAGTCCTGCAGTCACTTACGGGGCCTCCTTATGAGCCTCTTCGGGAGGCCTCCCTTCGACATTTGTCTCTCAAGGTGGCGTTCCTGATCGCTATTACATCTACGCGCAGGATCTCGGAGTTGGCTCTCTCCATTCGGAAGGATCTCTGCGTGTTCCATCGAGATAGAGTGGTACTACGGTTGGACCCATCCTTCCTACCTAAGGTCAATTCGGCTTTCCACCAGGCGCAGGAACTCATCTTGCCGAACTTTTGCCCAGACCCCGGCCACCCATAGGAGCGGCTGTGGCACTCGCTGGACGTGCGACAGGCCCTCCGTATCTACATCCAAAGGACCCATCAATTCAGACAGACGGAGGCACTCCTGGTAGCGTTCCACCCTCACTCGGGTCGCAAGGTGTCAGCAACTACCATCGGTTGCTGGATCCGGGGTGCTATTGCCAAGGCTTACGAGCTCGCGTCTCTGCCTTGCCCGGGGGCATCACGGCGCATTCAACTCGCAGTGTGGCCTCTACAGCGGCCTGGGCCTCCCAGGCGTCCTTGGAGGAGGTGTGCCGCGCGGCCACATGGGCCTCTCCCACTCCCTTTATACGACATTACAAAATTGATGCCTATGCTTCGGCTGACGCAGCCTTTGGACGGCGTGTTTTACAACGGGTTGTCAAGGAGGCTTCTTAACTTGGACTTGACTGTGCCCACCCGGAGAGGGGACTTTTCGCTTTGGTATATCCCATCCTGAATGATGGCTCCACCCACAATGGAGAAGGGGCTATGGTCTTACCTGATACGCCTCTTCTCATAGGGTGGAGCCATCATTCAGCCCTACCCATTTCCGTGCGGATCGATGGGGACATCTTCGGTTGGAATTCTTCTTTTTTCCGTTGTTTTCTGTGTTTTCGGCGATGGACTGCTACAGTGTGCTTCTTGGCCCTGGATTTTTTCTTTCGTTAGGGACGTGTGTGCACTGGGATGGGAGCCTCCACTTAGTCTTTTTTGTTCAAGGAGTTTTGCCATGTCTCGTCTCATCTTCGGATTCGTCAAAGCTGGGATAGGACAAGGCGGATCCTGGTAGAAAAAGACAGACTCGGTCCTCATTGGCTGACGGATGAGGTCAACCCATCCTGAATGATGGCTCCACCCTATGAGAAGAGGCGTATCAGGTAAGACCAACGCCCCTTTTATATTCATAGCATTCACACAATTTATTAAGTTAATCAGAAAAAGCAATAAGGCTCGTCTAGTGTGACTTATTTTTTTTAAAATAGTTTTTATTAAACAGTTTTAAAAACAACATTAAAAACAACCACACTTACAAAAACATGAGATAACATCACATCACATCACATCACATCACATCACATCACATCACATACCATATAAAATTCATTTTACAGCGTACCATATCGGTGTACATACTTTGTTTTTGTAACTTATTTCTAACCCATCCTGGCTTTTGAAAATTATCACAATTTTAAGTGTTCACAGATAATATTTTCTAATAATTGTTTGAGGACGTTTACATTTATAGGTGTCAAGATGACAGATCTATAATTTCCCAGGTCCTCTTCTTTCCCCAATTTAAAGATAGGGACAACATTTAGTCCCCTCCAGTCTTCTGGGGTCTCACCAGTTCTCCAGGTCTCCAAGATTATAGTCAGTGATTCTCCATTAATTTCCTCATTACTTAGGGATGTCATTCATCTGGCCCTGGAGACTCAAATTCATTAAAATTCAGTATTTTACCTTCTTCTTGTCTATCCTGAACTGCACTTCCCTCTTTCCACCATTATTGGGAACCCTATTCTTGGCCTTAGTCTTAGTTACTTAGCTTTTTTAAAATTATTATTATTGTGACACATTCTCTACATGGGGCTGCCCCTGAAAACAACTTGGAAGCTACAGCTGGCCCAGAAGGTAGTGGCATAAATAGTTATGAGAGCACCTTGATGAACTAGTTTGTGAGCTGCACTGGTTATTGGTGGTCTTGAGGGTTCCATTAAAGGTGCTGCAAAGTTCTTCATGACACAAGGCCTAGGTACCTGCAGGACTATCTGTCTCCAGTTATCTCTACCTGTTAGTTAAGCAGTATTGTCTGACACGACCCAGAAAGCATGACCTGTGAACATCATTCTATCCAAGATCCAGATGGCCCCAACCTAGCCTGTCTTGCAAAGGATGTTAAAGACTTATCACTTTCCCCCAGTCCTGGGTTGGGAGGTTGATATCCATGTTGATTGTTTTTAATTGTTCTGTTTGATTTGAAGTTGCCCAGCATAGCATGTTTTATTGCACTTTATCATTTCAATGTTCTTTTTTCCCCTCTGGTTATTGTTTTTTTTATCTAGGAATCCCTGAGTTGTAGGTAGCTATATAATTGATTAAACAAATCAAATCCTACCATAAAACCAAGAAACATAGGACCAAAAGCTGTACAATAATAGCATTAGTGCCTGTTATACGTGTTTGTAATGATCAAAATGCCTTATAAGTATTGAGCCAGTCTTTTGAAGAAGGTAACTGTTGCTTGCTTTTTTCTTTCTTTCCAAAATTACAAATCTTTCAAAGACATTATATGGTAGCAATAGAAGATATATTCAGGTTTCCTAGAAATACCATAAATCACTGAATGGGTGGCCATCAAAATCAGATACAGATAGAGTTGGAAGGGACCTTGTAGGTCATCTAGTCCAACCCCCCGCTCAAGCAGGAGTCCCTATACCATTTCAGACAAATGGCAGTCCAATCTCCTCTTGAAAGTCTCAAGTGTTGGAGCTCTCACAACCTCCGTAGGCAAGTTGTTCCACTGGTTGATCGCTCTCACTGTTAGAAAGTTATTTCCAGGTTGAATCTCTCCTTGGTCAGTTTCCATCCATTATTCCTTGTCTGGCCTTCTGGTGCCTTGGAAAACTGCCTGACCCCAATATTGGAAGACTGCTCTCATGTCTCCCCTGGTCCTTCTCTTCACTAGGCTAGCCATGCCCAGTTCCTGTAACTGTTCTTCATATGTTTTAGTCCCCAGTCCCCTAATAATCTTAATTGCTGTCCTCTGCACTTTCTCTAGAGTCTCGATGTCTTTTTTGTAGTGTGGTGACCAAACCTGGATGCAGTCCTCTAGGTGTGGTCTAACTAAGGCTTTATAGAGCGGTATTAGTACCTCCCTAGACCTAGATTGTATCCCTCTATTAATGCAGTTTAGGATTGTATTGGCTTTTTTGGCTGCCACTGCACACTGCTGGCTCATGTTTAGCTGGTTGTCTACTAAGACTCCCAAGATCCCTCTCGCAGTCACTGCTATTGAGTGTGGTTTCACCCAGTTTATATGTATATTTTTGGTTTTTCTTACCTAAGTGTAGGACTTTACTTTTCTCTGCATTGAATTTCATTTTGTTAGATAGGGCCCAGTGTTCAAGTCTGTCAAGATCCATCTGGATCTTGAGCCTGTCCTCTGGGGTGTTAGCTATTCCTGCCAGCTTAGTATCATCTGCAATCAAATAAGTAACTGATTAGTACTTATTATTCTTGTTAACTAGAAATCTTGATATTTTATCAATTGACTTCATTGTTATGAACTTTTATTTTGCATGTCTATGGAGATTCTTAACCATCGAGGTCATGGTTGTTCCAAAGGTGCTTTTTCAAAAACGCAATTGGACTTTTTTTGGTTATTTTTCCTTTGAAAAATTTTGCTTCTCATCCAAGAAGCTTCTTCAGTTCAGTTTATTTTGCATATAATAATGTAATATTCCTATTACATTTTTTCTAACACAACAATTCTGATTTGAAATTGTGACCTACATAAACTGTTTGAACATTTTAATGTAATATTTCAAATCCAAAAATCATCCTCAAATGTATACGTAATCAAATAATATAAAGAGCTATGGCTACATAATTCCCTGAAAATACTGAGACTCCTGAAGTTGGATTTATTTCTGTATTATTAAACATTTTAGATAGGCATCATGAATTCCATCAGACCCTCCAATTGTTTATAATAAATAAAGGTATAGCACAATGGAACATAACTTTTTGTCCTTCCAAAATTTATTGTACCAGGTAAGCTTGTTGAAAATAGTAAATGGGTTGGATTTCACTGGAGGCTTACTAAATTTGGAAAATGACACAATGTCATTCCACAGGGTTTCCAAAAGCACTTTGAGAAAGACAGACAGATAGGAAGAGACTGATGAGAAGGCCAATTCATTTAGAAACTGCTGCAATTATGATGGTTCAGTATGGAGTGGAAATTTCCTTCGCTGTCTGAGTACTATATTATCTTTTCTCTTGTTGCTAAGGTATTCAGTATTATACTACTAAGTGTAAAACAGAATGAACAAGGAAATTACTTGGAGTAGCTGGAAAACATTCATTCTGTTTTATGAATTTAGCAGATGCACTTGAAGCCACATGGTTATTATTAAAGTACTTTTCTTTGTTAAAGGAGTATAACTATCTTGTCATATAGGAGAAGAACAATTATAATTTATTAATGGATTTTATTGATGAAACATTACTAAATGAGTACATGCTCTTCCAATAGAAAAGACTACATACTCTAGAGTTCTTTCCAGCCCCTACATATCTTTAACTCTACATACCTTTCTGTAGCCAATGAAAGTAATTCATGGAAAACTGTAAGATATCAGAATTGGGCATTAAATCTACTGTACAGAATATGGATAATACATTCCTTCCCCACAGAATGGAAAATAGTGATAAAATCATCCTCATCCAATCATTTGCCTGAAGGACTTAGTACTATTTCTCAAGCCATATATGAATAAATAGAAAATGTCATGTTATTATGACAGATCTACAAGAATAAGCCAATCCTCTATTTTAAATTCTTCAATTTTCTTTAATTTTTTCCTCAAAAGAATTATAAAGTAGTGTATCTGTGGCTCTCATGTTTCACAAAACTACATAAAATCTGTTAAGAGGAGAATATCTGTAGCTCAGGATAACTGGGATTCTTGGTGCTGTCTTGGTGGTTTTCTTGTAAACATTTCATTACCAAACTAGATAACATCATCAGTGCTACAAGGGAATGGGGCTTACTCTTATTTTTATATACTACTGGCTTATCCTGTCAGTGTTGGTGAGAGTGGTCTTGGTAGTTCCTTGATTAGGCTGTTGTTTACTATTGTTAACTGTTAGCTTATGTTCCTGCATTGGTACTTCCTTGATTGGAGTATTGTTTACTTCTGATTGTTGATCTAGTATTAATCAATGGATGTTGATTGCTGTGGCGAGGTGTTTTGATCTTGTTTCTTTTTTGGTTTTTTGATTGTAATTTTTGAATGGTATGTAGATGTTGTTTATTTCTATGTGCCTGTTGATTTGTCTGAGTGCCAGACTTCCAGGAATTCTCTGTCACTTTGGGACTTAGCTTATTCTCCAACGTGGGAGGAGCCATCATTCAGGATGGGTTGTCCTCGTCCACTCAGAGTGAGGACCGAGTCTGTCATTTTTGCTGGGTCCGCCCTCTTATGATCCAGATCCGACTCGGTCCTCAGAGAGGACAGACGTGGATTTTGTTTCTCCCCTCCTGACTGACTGGCTTCTTTCATGTTGGTTTGACCTCGGACTGTTTCTTGTTTACGATTTGGATTCCCCTTGATCGGACTGATTTTACAGGATTGACAAGGACCGTTCGACGTGAGTTGCTTTAATTTGCGGTTGTCTTCGGAAGGCCCTTAAGGCGATTTGCCTCGTTCAGCGGGCCTCCCGGCCGCGGCATCCGGGGGGGGGGATTCCCCTACTGCCGCCAAACAGCTGATATCGGCAGGCGCTGGAGCTTCGGCTCGCGTCTCTTTTCCCCTCTGGCAGCTGTTACAGAGATACCGGCCCTGTCAGCCTCGGCCTCAGCCTCGGCCTCAGCTTTGGAAATAACACCCCCCCACGCGCTGGAGCTTAGACTCGCGCGTAACAGCTGCGGCCTCTGCTAACGAGGCATCGTGGGCATTGGAGCCTCGGCTCGCGCCGCACGGAAGGGGAGCGGCCGCTACGGTTTGACAGCGGAAGCCTCGGCCTCACCAAGTCCCTTCGCGCGCTGGAGCCTAGGCTCGCGCGCAGCGGCTGTAGGCTCAGTTTATTGAGGCCCCCTGGGCGCTGAAGCCTCGACTCGCGCCAGGAAGCGGAATTGGTGTTCAGTTGGCCTTTTTGCAGCGCTGGAGCTTCGGCTCGCGTGGCCTCCGCTATCCGCACTGAGGGCCTATCATTGTTAGGCCGGAAGAACGCTGGAGCTTCGGCTCGCGTGGCCTCTGTAATTAGCCAAGGAGCGGCTACCCAGTGTCTCCGGCTAACCTGCTCTGTTCTGCCTGTGGCATCTTATCGGGACTACATTCGGATCAGTCCTTTCGGAACAGCCCTCAACGCCATTTTGTCTCTCTTCTCTGACAAGGCGGCCATTTTGTTCCATTTCAGAGTCAAGGCAGCCATTTTGCAGGCAAAACATTTAAGGTTCTCTCATTCAAGAACTTCTGTTATTGCATTGGCATTTGGTCTGTCATGGCCCATCGTCAAGCAGACAAACCGGGGGGCAAGAGACATCACAAAACTGACCGTCCCATCCCCGAGGAGACCGTTTTACCGGCACCTCCACAACAGAAAGGGCCTTCCTCCTCTCGCTCTGGCCACGCTTCCAAGGCCACCAAACGGGCTGAACGCAGGCGTGACAAGGTGCTTAAACAATTGTGCTCCCGCGCTGCTGACAAGTCTCTACCACTTGATTCCCGGGCTGAGAATCTACAGGGGGAGCAAGGGACTAGGCCCTCGGCTGAGGCTATGTCTTTGGACGATCCAGCCCTGTTCCGGGCCTCTACGGATCCCTGGGCGTCAGTTGGCGTCCCCCGTGCCCCCTTGCCAAGGCCACCAAACGGGCTGAACGCAGGCGTGACAAGGTGCTTAAACAATTGTGCTCCCGCGCTGCTGACAAGTCTCTACCACTTGATTCCCGGGCTGAGGGCCTACAGGGGGAGCAAGGGACTAGGCCCTCGACTGAGGCTATGTCTTTGGACGATCCAGCCCTGTTCCGGACCTCTACGGATCCCTGGGTGTCAGTTGGCTTCCCCCGGGCCCCCTTGCCCCAGTCTCAGGGGAGTCAGGACCCGTCATCGGTCTCCTCAGCACAAGTTGACGACCAGGGGACGGGACATACAGCCCCCGCCACACAGATCTCCCTGGACCAGGCCACTCTGCAATCCATGCTTTCTGCAGCTGTTCAGC
>QLTV01003770.1:437481-466962 GCA_003457575.1 Thermophis baileyi | reverse complement strand
GGTCTCTGGCACTAACTCAGGGGTGTCTGTTCCGGGAGCCGTCCAGAGTGGTTGTGACGACGGATGCCAGCCTGTCCGGCTGGGGTGCTCACTGCGACGACAAAATAGCTCAGGGTCGCTGGTCACTTCGGGAGTCGGCAGCTTCCATCAACTGGCTGGAGTTACGGGCGGTATCATTGGCCCTCAGGACATTCAGTGCCTCACTGGCGGGCCGTCACGTTCTGGTCCTCACGGACAACACGACGGTCAAGGCACATATCAACAGACAGGGGGGCACCTGGTCACGCACTCTCATGGAGGAAGCGCTCAGACTCGGCCTGTGGGCGGAACGTCACCTTTTTCAATGTCTGCGGATCACATATCCGGAGAGTCCAATGTCCAGGCAGAGTGGCTCAGCCGCTCGGAGATAGACCACACAGAGTGGTGCCTGCATCCTTCAATCTTCAAGTCCATCATAGCCCGTTTTGGTCTCCCTCAGCTGGACGTGTCCAGGTCACGCCCTCTCATGGAGGAAGCGCTCAGACTCGGCCTGTGGGTGGAACGTCACCTTCTTTCAATGTCTGCGGATCACATATCCGGAGAGTCCAATGTCCAGGCAGAGTGGCTCAGCCGCTCGGAGATAGACCACACAGAGTGGTGCCTGCATCCTTCAATCTTCAAGTCCATCATAGCCCGTTTTGGTCTCCCTCAGCTGGACTTGTTCGCCACCCCGGAGAACAGACAGGTCCCAAGGTTCTTTTCCCGGTTCCCTTCCCCGGGAGCAGAAGGGGTGAATGCTCTGCGGACAAGGTGGCCGACGGGCCTTCTTTACGCCTTCCCGCCACTGGCTGTTCTGCCTCAAGTGATTCAGCAGATTCTGAGCTATTGAGCAGAGGTCATTCTGTTGGCGCCTCACTGGCCGCAAAGGTCCTGGTTCGCGGACCTGAAGTCCCTGTCCGTGGAGCCGCCGTGGATGATTCTCGCCACGGGTACAGTGCTCACTCAGGGACCGCTGTCGCACCCGGATCCGCAGTGGTTGCAACTGACCGCCTGGACATTGAGCGGGGCACTCTAAGGCGGCAGGATTATGACCTGGACGTAATATTAACAATTCAGGCCTCGCGGCGCCCTTCTACCGAACGCATTTATGCTTCCACCTGGAAGTCCTTCTGTTCCTGGTGTGCATCGGAGGGCCTTTCACCGACTAATATTCCCCTGCCCAAGGTTCTGAAGTTTCTCCAGCGGGGATTGGACATGGGCCTTTCTCCGAATACCCTTAGATGCCAAGTAGCGGCATTGTCGTCGGTGCTGTCCTGTGATCGGGTGGACTCGCTCGGCCAGTTTCCGACGGTGCGTAGATTCTTACGGGGAGCGTCTAATTTACGTCCCCCTGTAGTGCATCGTTACCCAACCTGGGATCTCCCCAGAGTGTTACAGTCGCTCACAGCGGCCCCGTATGAGCCTCTAATTTCTACTTCCCTCCGTTATCTTTCATTCAAAGTGGCCTTCCTGGTGGCTATCACCTCAGCTCGCAGAATTTCCGAGCTTTCAGCTTTGTCGGTCCGTAAGGATTTGTGCATATTTCATTTGGATCGTGTTGTACTTCGTTTGGACCCCTCATTTGTTCCAAAGGTTAATTCCTTGTTTCACCGCACTCAGGAACTGGTGTTGCCCAGCTTCTGTCCCAGCCCTTCTCGACCTTCGGAGAAGGTCTGGCACACCCTGGACGTTCGTCGAGCGGTGGGCATTTATATTGACCGTACTCGCGGTTTTCGCAAGACGGAGGCACTTTTTGTGGCCTTTACGCCTCACTCGCTGGGCAGGAAGGTGTCGGCTACGTCCATTGGGCGCTGGATTCGGGGCACCATTGCCAAGGCCTACGAGGTGGCCGGACTACCGAGGCCCTCGGGGATTACGGCCCTCGCCTTTTCTCAGGCACTACAAAAAAGACAAATTTGCGTCGGCTGACGCAGCCTTCGGAAGACGGGTCCTACAACAAGTTGTGGGGGAGTAGCTGTGATAGGGGCTTGGACCTGCCCTCCCTGGGGACTCATGGGCTTTGGTAGGTCCCCTCCTGAATGATGGCTCCTCCCACGTTGGAGAAGGGGCGTTGGTCTTACCTGATACGCCTCTTCTCAACAGGAGGAGCCATCATTCAGTCCCGCCCCATAGGGGTCCAAGCAGTTCTTTACCTAGTGGCCGGACGTATGCTTGCATTGATGAAGGGTATTTCCCTTTGAACTATTTTTGCTTGCCAGTGCCGCCCTCTGCTGTTTTTTTGGCAGTTTCAGAAGGGGAGACTGTTTCCTCAGACGTTTTTGGTCTATAATCCACGTTGGGTCTGTTCCGCGTCTCTCGCTGGATCTGGGTCATAAGAGGGCGGACCCAGCAAAAATGACAGACTCGGTCCTCACTCTGAGTGGACGAGGACAACCCATCCTGAATGATGGCTCCTCCTGTTGAGAAGAGGCGTATCAGGTAAGACCAACGCCCCATCTAACATGCTCACAGTTTCCCAGTTGAAACTACAGTTAAGTCTGTCCATGTGCTGTGAAATGAAGGAGTTTTCATCATGTCTTCTGACTGCTAGTTGGTGTTCACGGATGCTCTCAGCTAGTCTTCTGCCTGTTTTGTTCTACATAGTAGCTATGTTTTAGATGACTCCTGTTTTGTCTTTTGGTTTTCTTAGAATGTTTTGGAGGGCTTTAGTTGGTTTGTGTGCTATGCTGATGCCATGTGGTTGTAATAGTCTGTTGGTAGTTTCTGAGATGTTTTTGATATATGACAATGTTACCCTTTTCACAGCTTGTGTTGGTTGTGCTATAGTAGGTTGAGTGATGAAACACTTTGTGATAAAGTTCCATGGATATTCACTTTGTCGGAAGATACTGTATAGATGATCTGTTTCCTTTTTCTGATGTTCAGGGTTGCTGCAATATATTTGTGCTCGTGTAAATAGTGTTCTTACACAGCTTCTCTTGTGGGAGGTTGGGTTGTTATTTGGTAGTGGAGCACTTGGTTGGCATGGGTGGTTTTTCAGTAGTCTTATATTTCTAATTTGCCATAAGAACAGGTAGTCCTCGACTTACAACAGTTTATTTAATGACTGTTCAAAGTTACAATGGCAATAAAAAAGGTGATTTATGACCATTTTTTATACTTACGATCTTTCCAGCATCCCCATGAATATGTGATCAAAAGTCAGATGTTTGGCAACTGGTTCATATTTATGACTGTTGTTGCTGTGTCCTGAGATCATGTGATCACCTTTTGGCAAGAAAATTCAATGGGAAAGCTAGATTCACTTAACAACCGGGTTACTAACTTATCAACTGCAGTGATTCACTTAACAACTGAGGCAAGAAAGATTGTAAAATGGGGCAAAATTCACTTAACAAATGTCTCACTTAACAACAGATATTTTGGGCTCAAGTGTGGTCATAAGTTGAGGACTACCTGTATTGTTGTTTTCTTTTTCCCTTGAGAATTTTGAAGATGTTGTTGATAGTTTTATGTGTTTTCTCTAGTTGGTCCTTTTTTATTATGACATAGATGTCATCTACATAAAATCTATTAATTTTTTTTTTGTCAGCTGGATTACATGTTAAGAGCTGAGTTGAGGACAGACTGTGTAGTTGTTGAATTATTTTGTATCACCCAAAGGTGAGATATTTGGACCATATAGATAATTTACATTTTCCATATGGTTGCCAGAATCATTTATTTTAATTTTTAACTGAATAATAGCAAATGTGGTTGAAATGTTGGATTTTTATGTGAAGTTTTTAATAAAATTTGCTATTATATTTTATTTTATTATGTTTCTTACTGTATTTCTCTGTTCTCAAGTAATCTTATTGAAACATTAATTGAATCTGACAGGGAACTGCAGCTGCATATCTTAGACAAACACTCTTTGTGCAGGTTAAGATGGAGTCATGTTTACCAGTTCCATAGCACATCATGTTCTGGATAATGACACCAGACGGCTTAATGTGGCTTTTACAGTAGAAGGCTGTACATTCAGAAAGGTATTATTTGTGTAAGTGGTTGCTATTTGTTTGACAATGCCAGCAGAATGCTCAATAATGTTTCTACCTTAATTCACATTTACAGAAGTTTTTATTTCAAACTGTACTTTAAAAAGTAAAATGTATGTGTTCATTATTTATATAAACTACTTCAGTCGCAACTGACTTCGAGCAGCACATACAGTCCATGTGAAAAAAGTAAGTACACCCCCATGTAAAAAAAATTCTAACATAGGTGGACAAATACATTTTATGTTCATTCAAACAATATATAAAGATAACCCTTCTTTTCCCCCCCAGCCATTCTTTGGCAGATTTATTGGAATGTTTAGTGCCATTGTCATGTTGCAAGCTCCATTTTTAGTTGAACTTCAGTCTTCTGACAGAGGGTCTTATACTATCCTCAGGCACCCTCTGGTACAATCAAAAATTCATAGTAGATTCTGTGCCCAGGCCCTAATGTGGCAAAGCAGCCTCAAACATAACATTCCCACCACCCTGCTTTATAATTAGTATCAGGTTCTTCTGGTGAAATGCTGTCTTTAGTTTTCGCCAAACATATTTTCTGGTACTACAGCCAAATAATTATTTGCTTCTTTTGTCCAGATCATATTGTTCCAGAAGTCCTGTCTTTGCTTAGGTGTTCATGAGCAAATGTTAGTCTTGTCCTGATGTTCTTTTTGGACAGTTCCTCCCATGTAGATCTAATTTGTGCAATCTCTTTTTAATGGTAGACTCATGCACTCTGGTATCAATAGTAGCAAGAACTACCTGTTGGTCATGTGACATAATTCTGGGATTCTGTGAGACCTCTTTCAGCATCTTGCATCCTGCTTTTGAACTGAACTTGCTGTGATGACTTGGCCTGTGCAAGGTGGAAATTGTTGGAAAACTTCTCCCCCTGTATATATATATATCTTCCAGACAGTGAAATGATTGATGTCCAACTATTTGACAATCTTTTAAAATCCCTTCCCATTATAGATGCTCTTCATAGGGATATATAAACCTTCCTTCCAAAAACCTGAGTTTAATCTAGGCATACTGATAGCACACACTTCAACAACAAAGAACAAATCAAACTAAATGGCTGAGGTTTAAATAAGACGGGTTTCTTCCAGGTCCTCTTTAACAATGTTCTTACCATTCATACCTGATTCTGGTGTGGTGCACATGATTCTGATTTTAGCTATTTGAGGTAAGGATAAATGTAGGGTTGTGCTTACTTTTCCCACATGAGAAATTTGCATTTATGTTTATTTAAATTACAGCGTGGATTACAAAGTGTAAATAATGCATGATATTTGTTGAAAGGCAGATCAAATATTTGTATGTTGAAATATGCTGAAAAAATAAGAGAAAAATCAATGGGGTATACTTTTTCACATGACTATACTCCAATCATAATTGGGTTTAAATATACTACAGCAATACAGATAGCCCTCGACTTAGAGCCACAATTGAGCCCATAATTTCTGTTGCTGAGTGAGACATTTGTTAAATTAATTTTCCCCATTTTACGACTTTTCTTGCCACAGTTGTTAAGTGAATTGCTGCAGTTGTTAAGTTAGTAATATGGTTGTTAAGTGAATCTGGCTTCCCCATTGACTTTGCATGTCAGAAAGTCGCAAAAGGTGATCAAATGATCCCAGGACACTGCAACCATCATAAAAACGAACCAGTTGCCAAGCATCTGAATTTTGATCATGTGACTATGGGGATACTGTAACGGTAGTGTGAAAACTGGTCACAAATCTCTTTTTTCAGTGCTGCTGTAACTTTGAACGATCACTAAATGAACTGTTGTAAGTCGAGGACTATGTGTACTCAATCATCATTAACTTTATTGCACTGACAAAAGACTCTCCAGTATAGATAATCACAACCTCCAGAGGACCATATGCACTGTAGTCTTCCAAGGCTTCCTGGACCAACCAAAGGCTATTCATAGCATAATAGTACACTGATGATGTTACCTGTTGGGTAATGAAATGTCTTCAAGCAAACACCCAAGGTCAGAGAAGCTGCTTGAATCCTGGATGGGAACACCATGCCATAGGAAGGGGGTTGCAACAGAGCAGGACTACTTTGGGGCCCCTAGTGGTAATAGGAAAATTAAAAGTTCCCCCCCTCCTCTTCCTGATCATGTAGAGTGTGCAGATATTACTGGAAGCAGTCAGTCCTGAAGATAACTGAGGACTTAAACCAGAGATGAAATGCAGCCAGCTTCCCTACCGGCTCGGAAGTCATCACGTCATGGTTTTGACCCTATGCGCATGCGCAGAAGGCTTTGCGCATGTGCAGATGGTTAAAAGCGGGACATGACCGACATCTGGGCGGGTGGGCGGAGCCACCCGTCGCCTCTGCTACCGGCTCGCCAAACCTCACGCCGCCGGCACTACCGGCCCGTGCGAGCCGGATAGAGCCGGCAGCATTTCACCCCTGAGTTAAACTATATAGGACTTTAAAGGTGACAACCAGAACCTTGAATCATACTTGGAAACTCACTGGCAATCAGTACAGCAGTGGGGTTTTTTTTTTTCTTCAAATGAACAGTAATCTACACACACAAAAAGAAAAGTATTGAGTAAAAAGCCCAAAGAAGAAAGGACACATTTAAGAGGAATAAGATTGGAGAAATGTTAATGTTTTGATGCACTTATTGCTACTGGTAGGCTCAGACCTTAAGTGTTACCCATGCTTAGCCAGGGTTGTTCTTTATTTTCTACCAGCATTGTTCTGGGCATACTTAGTTCTTAGTATTTGAGTCTGTTCATTATTATTTTAATGATTGTTATCAACCCAGAATTGCAGAAATGAGATGGCCAGACTTATAAATCATATACATCAATAGATAAATATTAAAGAAGAGCTGGATTTTAGTGTGCTATCTTATGGAGAAGAATGAACATTCGGCTTGCATCGATTTGTTTGCTTTTCTTTCTTCCCATATGATTAACTGCCCTTCTGTACTCCTGTAATCCAGAAGGCATGGTGAAGTAAGCAGATTGTTTTGTCACTAATGCTTGGAAAATTGGATTCATCTGAAGGAAGAAAAAAAGCCTTTCATCCTCCACTTAATGAAAAACTTTAGAATGGAATGGGAAATAGAGTGGATATTTTAGCAAGGTTGCAGAAATTATAGGCTTCAATTCTGACAGGAAAAATTGCACAGAAAAATATAGAGCATGGCTGCATCATAACAGTTAAATGCCTACTGTTCTTGTTTATAAAGAATACCAGACATAGCTTCCTGGAGGATGGGAAGTGGAGGTATTCAACATCTATCTTTTCTTCCAGCTAAATATTTTTTATATTAAGTCAATTTGACAATATTCAGGTAAGAAGTTTAAACAATGAAAAATATTGGGATATTCTCTGGCTCTGGAGTATTTTTTATATCTGTTTTTTTCCCCGAATTTCTTATTCTTATTTTTAAATGGTTTTTGATATTCCTAAATTACCAAGAACAGCTGTAGCTGAAGTTTCTTTCACTTTTGATTTGCAGCCCTCTTTGTCATTGAAGAAAAGGAATTCCCTACTGTTCTGAGTGGTATTTGCACTGATCAGGAATCCAGCAAAGGTGACTCATGCAATAAGCAGAGTGGCCAGTCTTAATTTTCTTTGTTCTTTATACTGGCAATGTTTTTTTATGGCAGTGTTGATTGATTGATTGATTATGGGCTATGATGTTAATGTTAACTGGTAACAACCACATAGACCATTTCCATAAACTTTTATCTCCAATCTGGCCCTTCAGGTCTTTCAAAGGTGCACACTTTGTTGAATCCATTGTCTTTGCTGCTGATTGTCACTTTCACTTCCCCCCTACTTTTCAGACAGTTAGATCTTTGCATTATGAATCCAAAGTAGGATAATTTGAGCCTGGTCTTTGTCCCTCAAGTGAAAACTCTGAGTTGACTTGTTCAATGATTGGTTTTTTTCTTTTGTTTTTTTGACCAACTGTGGCATTCTCAAGAGTCTTCTCTAACATCAAAATTCAAAAGCATCAATGCTAATTTTATTCTACTTATTCAAAATCTAACTTTTACTTCCATAGACTGAGGAAAATCATTACCTGTATACCGTATTTCTAACTTCTCCCAATTATTTAAATCGATCTACTCCAAACATGACTACGTTAGGGTTTAACTCAGCTGCCTTATTTTAATACTAAAACAGGACACTGTTACATTTCAGATTATTACTTGTACAGATGCTGTTAAAACTGATGTGGCTTTTTTGAAGTATACATTATTCTCTGCTATTTAAAAGAAGATACAATAGCACTGGGCCTCTTCAGATCAAGCATTTATTTTAAAAAGCTTCTTCATTTTGTTAAGTTGTCTAGAACAATAATAAAGCAGTCTTTAAAAAATAAGTCTAATAATTTGAACATTCTATAAACATTTATAGTTATTGACTTACCTCCTTGCATCCAGTTTCAGCAGTCTGATTTGCACAAGAAAATAAAATTCTGCCTCTGCCTCCTAGCAAATTGCCTCCTTGCAGTGCTAGTTTCACTTTCATTTTAGCAAGTGGGCCTGCCTGCAGCCTCTCAGCTGATGGTCGGAGGCCGATAATCAGTTGCTTGTGCTAATCAGGCTCTGCACTGTTTGCTGCAAGGAGGTAAATTGCTGGGAGGCAGAGGCCAAAGGGTGGGGGTGGCTGGGTGGGACTACATTCGGTGTATAAGAGGCACCCAAGTTTTCACCCTCTTTTTGGGAGTAAAAAGGTGCGTCTTATATACTCCGAAAAATATGGTACTTCTGATCTCTCTACTTGTGTGGTGAGTGCTACGTGAATTGATAAACTATTGTTAGATTTGTTATAGCTACCTGACACCAAAAGAAAATGATCTGCCACTTTAATATTTTCACTGTCAAATTTTAAGGGGGATTGCTGTATCTGTTGTCATTAGTTTGGTCTTTATATTAATATTAGTCCCATTTTTTTCACAGCACTCCCTATTTTCATTATTTGGGCTTCCAAATGATTTGCATTTTCAGCTATTAGAGAAAAAGATATATTTGGGAGGTACTGTTTCATCAAGCAGTAAAGATGCAAATTTGATTCATGTGCCAGTCAATTAAGAGAATAGTGCTGAGGGCAGATTCTATTAGTTTGGTGCAGTTGTATTTGTGTTTAATTGGGAAAATAGGGTAAATGATTGTACTATTCACAAATAGTGTAAAATAAATAGATGAATTTATGTTTTTGTTGACTGTTTACTAAAGGAAAATGGAATGGGGAAATTCAAGACATGCAGATGCTGTTAGAAAGGTATGTAGTCTGTTGTGAGGAATGTAAAAGCAAAAAATGGTTGTGCATAAGAGTATGCTTCTAATCTCTTTGTTATGTGGAAGAGTTGATATGTAATGCGAATGGGATACTTAAGTATGTGATAAAATGAAGGGGGCTAGAATAAATGGATGCTGAATAAATGCGATCAGTACAAAATCAGTATTTTGAAGTAGTTTGGACATAAATAGCGAATGAATGAGAATACAGCTGCAAAGTAGTGAATGGGTTATTAAGAATGGGAAGACTGAGGAAGTTGGATGAAGTTGATGAGATCCAAAAGACAAGAAAAATAAGAAAATTAAAGAGCAAAAGGTGGTGTATTAGGTGGCCTCTGGATCTGGTGAATGGTTTGGAATTCAGCACTTTAGGGGTTTTTTGGCTTACTATTTCTTACTCCCTTTGTGTACTTTGCATAATAGCACATAACGCACAAAAAATATGAGAGAAACTTCTCCCAAAAGCTAAGATTGTATGTCCTTTAATAAAATGCTCAGGCTGTCTGTATCATCAATCAGCTAGAAACTGATTTGGAGGGAAAATGTAATTTTTAAAAGGAGGGAATCTACCTTGCCACCCTGTGTAATTCTGTACATGTACTTATAGCAAAATAAGCTTAGACTTGGAAGTGAAATTTGGTGGAACATTCTAGAGAGTTAGAAAAACAACCTAATAACTGGATCCTTCTGCCCACAAGACAGTAGTAATTCGCCTCTTTTCTACCTTGTGATAGATCCCATTGTGGTAATAGGGTGTAATAGCAGCATCTCCCTTTTAAACATGTCCCCACGTTCGGATTTATACATTTGTTGCTTTAGTAGGCTTGGGAAGTGCCAAATGGTTCTGGTACATATTATGGATATGTATTTAAAGAAAGATACACACTCTAGATTGGAATAAGATTCATATTCATGTCTGTATGTACATTTACCTTGTTGTACAATTTGTTGCACACTAATACATGTATGCATAGCTACAGCAGATTTAAAGCCAATGCAGTATAAGAAATCAAACTGTATGTTCTCTTTCAATCTCTATTTTCTCCCAAAGCTCTCCTTAAAATTATGTCCTTATTTTGTTTTCCCTAAAGTGCTATCTAAATATTCCAAACCATCTGAGTGTGCTACTTCATGTTTCTACCCTTCTCACATCCTCATTCTTCAGATGTCTCTTTTTAACTTCGGAGCAACTGCATCTATTCAGCATTTTCATAGAGTCCAAATTACGCAGTTTACAACAGCCCTGGGAATTACGGCAAACTGAGTTATTTTTAGGATTGATCTGATTACCAACCTGAGGAGAACTTCCTTTATCACGAGATGCTCATCTCTGTACTGTAACCTCCTTGTAGACTGTACACCAGAAAGGAAGCAAAACAACAACAACAACCTGTTGGAGAACTTGTGTGCAAACTACCGTAATTGCATCTATTAATCACTGCTTCAGATCGCATTTAATGAACATTCTAGGTGCCTTCAGGGTAGTAACGTCAGAGCCCCAGGTTAGGTTGCCTGCTTTCAATATTGGGTTGTGATATTTCACCAGAGTCATTTTTAAAGAGCACTGAGGTCATGTATGATATGTATAGCACAGGTAGTCCTTGACTTACAACAGTTTGTTTAGTGATCGTTCAAAGTTAACAATGCCACTGAAGAAAGTGACTTCTGTTTTTCACTCTTAAGACCGTTGCAGCATCATGGTCCTGTGATCTAAAATCAGATGCTTGGCACCTGATTCATATTTATGACGGTTGCAATGTCCTGGGGTCATGGGAACTTTTGCAGACTTACGACAAGCAGATTCAATGGGGAAGCCAGATTCACTTAACAACCGTGTTACTAACTTAACAACTGTCTCATTTAGCAACAGAAATTTTGGGCTCAGTTGTGGTCATAAGTCGAAGACCACCTGTACTAGAATATGCAAAGTAATAATGTTGAGATTGCTGAGCAATCAATATCTGTGTCTTTGATCTGTGTAAAAAAATGTGTTTTTTCCCCAGTTGCTTGCCCAATTCATTTTTTACCCTTGTAAGGTAGTTCATTTCTGGCAATTTGAAAATGAAATAAAGAATATTTTGGAAAAGTATTCCTTTTAAAAATAAGGCTATGTAGACAGATAAAATGTGAGAAAGATGTTAAAATAAGTCCTGCTCGTGAACCTAGACCAGGTGGTTAATATATTTTGATCCAGGTTTCCCAAAAACAGATGGTGCAGAAATAACCCAAACTAAAATTACATAATACGGTATGAACTACACTGCAATATATATTTTTACATCTGAATACTTAAGGAGGGATGGGGTTTGGTCATGCATGGAAGCTGGCATTTCTAGTCCATTTACTATTTTAAAAGGCCAATATTTTTAAATTAATTAATTTATTATTAAATTTATTTGCCACCCATCTTGTTTCAAAGCAACTCTTCTTTCAAGGGTACTGTATGTAAATTTGTGGGTCATTAGTAAAGATTGTATCCAGCCAACAGAGGAAAAATGTCAAAGTGCTGGACTTGTTGCTATAATGCCTCTCTGAGCTTTTTCACTCCTCGTTACCCCACTGTTTATAATTTGTATAAAAAATTTGAACTTTGCTCTTTGATAGCTTGCCTGCTCTTTGAAATCTCTTAAAGATTCTCATAATGAATTTGTATTTTTCTTCGATTTGTGTTGTCACCCCTTTCAGGTTTCTGACATAGCTTGTTCTTCTCATAAGACCTTTGGATGAAACCAATTGCCTGTTTAGTCCAGCATCCTCTTACCAGAATGGCCAGCCAATTGCCACTGGAAAGCTCACAAGTAAGCCATGAAGGCAGTAGATCTCAACTGCTGTTCCCCAGTAACTGGCATTCAGAGTTTTCCTGGGGGAGCATAGTCATCATAACTAGTATGCGTTACAAATTTATATCCATAAGTATGTCTACATTTGTTTAAAACAATCCAGTCTCACATCTTTTCATAGCAAGCTGCATTTAACGGTGCATTTTGTAAAGTAGTACAGTTGTTTGTCCATTTCTTGTCTAAGCAGGCTAGTAAACACTTTCAGTCCCAATGTCTGGAAGAAATTATGCTGAATCTTATCTATAGTAATGGGTCTGCATTTCTTCTGTCCTGTGGGCCAAATCTCTCAGAGTATTCCTTATATTTTCTTTGCAGTACGAGAGATATATTGTCCCTCATGTACTTAAATCCCTGGCATGTGCAAAATGGTGAGGGAATGGCATTTTCTTATTGGGTTTTTATTGATTTAATTTATATGCTGCTCATCTTGCTATCCTTGCTATCTAGGCAGCTTACAATACAATAAAAACATAAGAAATTTTAATATATGTTCTTAAATACAAGAACTTTGGCAACAACAACAGAAATAGAAGGTTTACATGTACAAACTATGTATGATTTCCCTTGAGAACACTGAGAATTTTGGCAGAGATAGGGAAGATATGCTGTTCAGTCAAAGTCCTTGGGCTGTTTTCCTTGGCAAGGTGATTTGTTTTACTTATTTCATAACTCAATAATAATTGATTTACTTATTTCATATCTCAATAATAATTAAGGCTGTCATGCTAACAGTGCATGGGGGAATTCTTTGCTAAATTTTATATTGCCCTCTTTGCCTTTATTATGTTGTGAGTTGACTTACCCTTCCCCTGGGCTCACATTTTATAGAAGTAGGATACTAGATTGTAATTTAATTTTATTTTCACATTACATCAATATTTGAATTAGTAAATTGATGTATTTAGACTTAATAATTAATATAGTCTTTGAAAATCCACTTGATAACTTAAGGTGGCCAAACAAGGTTTTTTTAATATATATTTTTGTCCCTAATTATAGGAAGGCCTTTTGAACTGCCTAGTTTAATGTCTTCCCATCAGCTTTAGTTGAAAGCAGATTGTTTGCTTGTGTCCCTGTGCACTTGATATGCATATGACCATAGGGTACCAGAGACATGGAGATTGTGCATTATTTTATTTTTGCTACAGCGTTATACTGTTTTATATCAAGAAGTCCTTCTTTCTTTTCTAGCTAATGTTCCTAGAGGCTAGAAGAATTTGATATAGGCTCTTTTTATCCTTATTGTTTTATGTTTACTGTTTAGAAGCACCAGTACAGAGGTGGGTTCCTCCCGGTTCGGACCGGTTCACCCAAACCGGTAGCGACCCGCTGGTGACGTCACAATGACGTCACGGATCCGGTTCAGTCAGTGCCGGTCCGTGGGCACCGCCATCTTTTTTTAAAAAAAATTTGGGGGGGATTTTTTTAAATTTTTTTTCCTTCTGCGCATGCGCAGAAGCTGAGTTTCCGGCACTGCGATGTGTCGCCATCTTGTTTTCAGCTTTTTTTTTTTTGCACTGCGCATGCGCACACACGCTAACCCACCCCTGCACCGGTAGCAAAGTTTTTGCTAGGATCTGTCACATATGTCAGAATACAAACTTCATCAAATAAAGTTTAGATCACAGGAATTAGGTTACTCGTTGTAGATATGTCAGCATCACTGGGGATGCATTCTACAGGTTTTGCTGTTTTTGTTTATAACCAATGGTTTTAGTAAAGTTTTTGTTGCAGAGATTAATAATCTTATTCAAACATATAGGTGAACTGAAGTGTCCATGAAATGCAGGAGATAGGAAGACTTTTTTTGTTACTATGTTGTATAGAACAGTTTTAGGATGTTGTTTTAGGATCTTGATATTGTTATGCCTACTAGGAAACATTATAAATTAGTTTCAATCTCTCTTTTCCTACAAATTCAAGTCAGTACTTATTAAAGGTACTGTTATAAAAAAAATCTCCAGTAAAAAAGTAATGCACCAGTTTCTTTTCTGCTAATATGAAGAAAAACATTCTGGGGTCCAACTAAACCTTCATTAAATATGAATTGGAAACCTGGGAACAAAAGCTTGCAGCCTTTATCCAAGCCTACTTAAAATTATTTTTTTTAATAATCCTGGTTTGAGTAAGGAGTTGTATTGTGTATACTACATCTTTTGCTTCATTGCGGTAGCTGATTTCATGACTGACATTATCCTTCCACTTGAAACTTTGCACAGTCACCAAGAATAATTTATCTGCTTTTTAGATGGCCCATATGCACATGCATGCCCACATGCCCACTACTGCTTCAGTGGTGATCAACAAAAATGTTTAGGCTTCACTCTTAAGCATAACAAGCGCTCCCAAACTCATGTAAATAAATGTGTTTAGAATTGGGCAGTTAATCATAAATTCATTTGGAATGTTTAACTGATTACTCATCTATGTGGGAATGAATTAATCAGCATCAGGAGATATTTTAGAAGGGAAAAAACATGCTTAAAATATCCAGCAATAGTGGACTTTGGGTCATCTATCTTGTTTTCCCCAAATCATCTTGATTTCTCCCTTCCTAGTATTTTTCCATATCTTTTCCATATCCGCAAGAAGAAAATAGAAGACGGATGAGGTTTTATCCCCACAGCTTATGTTCAGATATTCTCCTCTTCTCCCATTTGAAAAGTGTCCCAAGAATAGAATGATTGAAATATCATATATCTGATACCTGAGCTTCCCAACAGATTATCTTATATTCAAGGTCAGAAAAATTATCATGTTCAAAATAAGCAGTAATGTTAAATAGGATCCTCTGTTGGGAACTGCAGCACTTAGAGAATAAATCAATCAATCGTCTCTTCCTCTATTTCTAAAGTTGTATTACTGAATCCAAGAGATTTCACTGTACAGTCATTGCAAGGACTGTATAAATCAGAGTCTCTTGTAGGAAGCAAAGTTTCATGCAACTTTATTAAAGAGAATACTACAATACATGCAGTAGATACTTCTCTTGTTGTTCACCTTATATCATATATTTTTATGTTTATATGATATACTGATAGTTTTTGTCATCATGTATTTGTTGGTTATGTTAGTTTTTGCAGCTTTACAGAGGTCATTTGGAACTTAAAAGAATAGAAAAGCTATTATGTGTTCCAAATAGGTTCTGTAAAGGCTTCACCTATGACTCTATTATCAAGCACACGAGAGATTGCACATTAGAGGACATGCTATGAGTGCTCACCCAGTCAGGTTTCTTGAGCCAGTTGCTAGTTTAGATATATGTATTTGATGATGGTGTGAATATATATCACGATGTATATACGGTATGTGGAATGTAATGCAGAGATTAAGGAGTTAGACTTGGATTGGAGAGACCTAAATTTATGTCTCCATTGATCATGGACTGAACTAGGTGATTTGCAGTCAGTTACTCAGTGGCTTACATTTAACCCCTTTTTATGGGGTGAAATGTAAGCCACTTTGAACTCAGAAAAGACAGAAAAAAATAAATATAACACAATGTTAAAAAAAACCCCTAACTTCAAGTCAAGCCAACTTCGTGATTTATAGCAAAGTAAAGAAAGGAGAGAGAGAAAGAGAGAGAAAGAGGGAGAAAGAAAGAAAGAAGAAAGAAAGGAAAGAAAGAAGGAAGGAAGAAAGAAAAAAAGAAGAAAGAAAGAAAGAAGGAAGAAAGAAAGAAAGAAAGAAGAAAGAAAAAAAAAGAAAGAAAGAAGAAATTCAATAGTTATTCAAAGTGGTCAAAGTAGACAGAGAATTTTGGGGGATATTTTAATTTGGATTCCTGCAGTTAAGATTTCTCTCCCCCTTCCCCCCCAGTAAACAGACTCTTTCTCCCCCCCCCTCCTCTTTGTAACTGCCTTTCCAAAATGGTAGAGAACAGGCCGTGACATCCTTCTGTGAGATACATTTTAGGTATTTGAAGAGCACTTTCAGTTCCCAGGATTTTCCAGTCAGATTGCTGAACACCCCCCCCCCCAATCTTTTCTCAAAATTAAACATTCTTAGGTCTTTCAGTCTTTCTTCATAGGACATAATTTCTCTTCTCACTTCTGGATCCTCATTAGAGCATCACCCAGAACTAACACCACCCAAGATGGGATCTGATCAAACCAGCAAGAAGTGGAACAATTAGTTCTAGTGAATTGGAAACTGTATGTCTGTGATGTAGCCTAAATTGTCATTTTTTTTATAGTTACATCACACTAGTTTCCAATCCAAGATCTTTTTAGTACCGTAAATACTAGTACCCTGATCTAGTTTCCAATCCAAGATCTTTTTAGTAAATACTAGTACCCTCACCTTATGTCGTATATTTGATTTGCTTTTTTTAAAAGGTAATAATCTTGCATTTGTTTTCATTAAATTTTATTCAGTTACTTTCAGCCCATTTCTCTAACCTAATTTTTCCCAACCTTGTAGCTAGTATGTAACTGTCATGCTGTTTGGAGAATTCTGAGTACTGAAGTCCATGCATCTTGAAATTACATGTTGGGAAACAGTGTTCTAACCTACCAGTATTGTTTTGAATGTTAGTTCCATTTTTAGGTTATAGGTTTATCGTGCTACTGATAGTAGTCTTAGGGTATGATTTTACAGCTATGTATCCAGCTAAGTACTATATTTTATAGTCAGCTGTTAAGCGTAGTGCTAATCAGATCATTAGAAGGTATTTTATCAAATCATGTTGAAATCAAGATGCATTGTCTCCATTATTCTGACAATCCAGTAAATCACTTACAGTAAGTACCCAGTCAAAAAATGAGATTAGTGGCTAGACTTGTTTTTGATAAATCCACACTGATTGTGTAAAAGACTGTGAGTCAATCTTTTGATTATGGTAATATATAAAAATAATAAATACCGCACTTTTGTAATATGTTTATGAATCAGTCTCTTTATGATCTCTTTATGAATCTTCTCAGACATCTATGTGACACTGTCTGTGTCTTCACGGCTTTTCCTCCCCATGCCCTCTTTTATTTTTTGAAGACAGAGACTTGACAGATCATCATTTAGTTCCTTCCATAGGGTAGAATGCAATCCATCTGGTCTTGAATAGAGCTAAATTGGTTCAAAGTAAACATGCATTTCTTGGATATGACATGTCAATCTCAAGTTTCAATTGTGCCCTTTCACTCTTCGCAGTTTCCCATTATACAGACTTTTTAAATTAGAAAATACTGGATTAAAATATGAGTTGAATAGCTTTGACTTTTTAAAAATTATTCCATGGTATCAAATAAATGATCCATGACCCAGGAAATGATTCTATAAGGATAGACACCTGCTTGTTTTTTCTCTTCATATATACAATATTGGGTGATCATCTGACCTTTTCATAAAAACATGATTGACTTGAAAATTGCAGGAGTTGAGTCTTCCATTCCTATGAGCATATACTATATATTTTAATGTAAAAGAGAAATCACTATTCGGTCACCTTGTGACTTAGAAAGAGCATAGCTTAGAAAGAGCATAGCTTTGCTTATCCCTGCATCATGAATTTTTAAAGAAACCTTTCTATCTCCTGTATATAAGAACTGCACCCATCTTCCCTTCCCCCAAAACACAAAAACCACAACTAACGGTGCTGAGGAAACAGATCTTGGGTTAATGGTAAATAGTTCAGTGAAGGTGTCAACACAGTGTAAAAAGGCCAAAAGTACATTCAAGATAATAAGAAACAATACTGAAAATAGACACAACTTGTGCTGCTGTCTGTCAGTTTGGCTGGCTTCAAAAAAGGGTTGGACAAATTCATGGAGGTCGGGGGGGTGGGTCAGCAGCTATAGTTTCGAGGGCAGTGATTACCTCCCTCGCAAAAGCAAAAATCCATCTGCTAAGAGATTAGTGGCTTCCTTGTACAGTTGGTTGGCCACTGTGAGAATAATCAGCTGGACCAGTATGGCAGTGCTTATTTCCTTACATTCTTAAAGCAAAAATTCTTTATTTTATTTATTAGTTTGTAATATAAAATGCAAAAATACAAAAGAAAATAGTGGGAAAAATAGGGGAGGGAGAAGGGGAAGGAAAAGTGTAGGGAAAAGGGGAAAAAGAAAGAAAAGGCATTGACTTCCAACTCCCTCTGGTGCAGTAGAATAAGATAATAACATCAAACCTTGTCTTTTTACTTTTACATAATAGTTTAAATTAACCATTTTTATGACAACAAACCTATCTAATTGGTAAAATCCAAAATTAAAGTTTCATTTTTTTCCACCTCAAGTACAAAGTCCAGAAGCGGTTTCCAAGTAGAAAACAAATGTAATTTTTTTTTCTTTTATCAAAGCAGTCAATTTAGCAGTCAGTGATGATGATAGCTCCATCAACATTGTGGGAATCAAAGTGTCCTTCCATTTTTTGTGCATAAAGTAAACTTGCTGCCCTCAACATATATAACATCAAAGTTCCATTTTTTTCTCTCCAAGTCTTTTTCCATTAAACTCAAAAGAAAAGTTTCTGGCTTTATCTTTATATTCACTTTTCACACAGGCAGAATGTAATAAAATCATATTTCCCAACAAACTGAAACCAAGGATTCTCAATACTTCTGTAATGTTTGTTGGCTTTTATATTTTATATAATTTCCACAATGTGTTATTAGTAATTAATTTGTAATCAACACGATTTCATTGAAACAAAGTCTTTCTAGAAAATTTAATCATCTCTCAGGCTCCTTAGTTTCTTTTCTTAGGTAGCTATCACTGTCCTGACACATCAAACAAACAACTCCTAAATCCACATAATTGTCAGTGACTGTTAGCTCCCAGTGTTGAACTGAATCTAAATATATGCGTCCAATTTTATTTATTTATTCAACTTACATCCATCTCAACAAGATACTCTGGTGATTTTCTATTACCATAAAAATCCAGGCCTTTCAGAAAGCAATGTGGAAAAAGCAAAAGAGAATAGTTTCTTTTTTCCAGTGATGCTGCTTCTGATTCCTACTAGGCCATTAAAGTATAATTCAAAGTATCTTTCTTTTCTGAACATTTAATTGATGCTTCTAAGCCAGAGAGAATTATTAAAAGAAATCAGTGGAGGGGAAGGATCAAGAACACTTCCTCCCTCCCTTCACCTCCACATTAGCTTTCTTAAGCTTCACTGCAAATTGTCCAAGTCCTACAGCTTTCTAAAGTACAGAAGAAAAGAACTTGCTTGAATAAGTTATTTTTTCAATAATTAATGAAGAGAAGATTTAATATAATGCCTCAGATTATTAAAAAATTTAAATTTATGCATAAAAAACTTATCCTCTGCTAATTCCCAATAAAAACGGCCTTTATTTGCACATTCCAAAGTACCATGTGGAGTGGAAAATTATTAGCCTTAGGATATTGCAGTTCCCTGGATGTTGCAGTTCTCAGCAGTAATAATATTTTAAAATATATTTCAGAGTAAAAATGCTTTATGCTGCTGCCTCTCATATTCCACCTACTTATTCAACACAGTATATATTTTCATTTTAGTTCAAGATGAATTTATTTAGACTAACTTTGAAAATGCTAGCACTGCCACTCAATCTCGCATATCCCAGATAATCAGTAGCATCACTATGAAATTCTAGATTGAGTTCTGTGGACCCTTAATATTAATATTCTGCCTAACAATAAAGGTAAAGGATTTTACTCTGCTAGGAGTTTTACTCCGCTAGTCGTAGCCAATTTTAGGGGTAGTGTTCATCTCCGCTTCTTTAAGCCATTGAGCCAGCGCTATCTGAAGACATTTCCATGGTCATGTGGCTACCATGACATAATGCACGTTTAGGGCATGTCAAAATTTTCAACTTTCAATTTCCAAACATTAGGGGTGCTCAAAATTTGTGACATGCCTTGGGGATTGTAAAGATATTTTGGTTACTTTAATATAATTTAGATGTGCTTTGTAAGAAACTACATAAATATCATAACTTTTTAACATTTTGTTTGTTTCATCGCACAAAGCATACAGTGAAACACGGAACACTGTTACTTTCCCACTGAAGTGGTACCTATTTATCTACTTGCATTTACATGCTTTTGAATTGCTATGTTGGCAGGAACTGAGGCAGGTGATGGGAGCTGACCCCGTCGTGCAGTGGTAGGTCTCGAACTGCTGGAGTATAGACCTTCTCCAGCATCTTTTAAGCCACTGAGCCACGCACCTCTCTGCCTAACAGTAATGGAAATATATTTATGCCTGTAAGAGAGTTGCCTGAATATTATAGTAGGTACATCTAATTATAAAAGGATGTTTATCTACTTATAATACATGCCAAGTGTAAGAATTGAGATATTGTAGATTACAATTATGCTCACAGTGGCTTTGAAAATGCAAACTTTAAAATGGCAAAATTCTACAGCACTTATATGATCCTCCAGCTCCATGGAAATGCAACTGAATTGATTGATACTTGTAAAAGTGCTTTGTAAAGCACTTTAAAAAATCTATATGGAATCATGTCTGTGCTTTCTTGTAGGAAAGGTTATAAGAAGCACTTTTCTTCTTTGGCCAATAAAAGCAGAAATACTAGACACTTATCCATGCAATAACATAGCATTAGAACAAAATGTAACAAGAAAAAAAATATTAAGCAACTTAAATCTTTGAACTGTACCAGAACATTTTTATGTTCATCTTTCTCAGAAAAAGTCTGCTTTTAAGTATCATAAAACTGTGATACCTCTAATGGGAGTAAGGCTACAAACATATATGTAGTTACTGTAGAATGAACTGATTGGCTACTTTAGAAACTTCTTCCAAATAAACATGCATAAGAAAATGCATGTTAATATTGGAGAGCAAGAGAGAGAGAGCGAGAGAGCGAGAGAAAGAGAGAGAGAGAATAAAAAACAATTACTACTATTTATAGTATATCTGTTATGTGGTGGAGGGTTAAAGGTGGTGTTACATCTCTGGGCATACAAATGAAGCAGAACTATCATTTATTTTTCTACGATATACTTGACTACTATTTGAAAAACTCCCTGTGCTGTAGATGCCATGCTTACTAAATGACAAACAAGGAAATTTGCCTATTCTATTACACAGCTACATTAAAATCCTGGAATGTTTTACAGTTACTTCTATCATTTTCTATTAGGGCTTTCCCCCCTAATTAAAAGTCATTTTCTTTAAAATACGGAGAATTCAGAACAGGCATTTTTTGCATATAAAAAAGAAAATTAATAGCTGTAGAGTTATCTTATATCTTGATCTGTGGAAAGGCTACACCTTCATGTTTTAAAGCTCCAAATCTAAAGATTATGGTCGGTCTGAGTCAGTGGGGAGAAATTATGGTCTCCCTGAGCTTTGGGGATTTTTTCCTTTCCTTTCCATTTAGGGCACAGTAAGACATATTTATTTATTGCCATTCTATGCCACTATAATCAGAAATCTCTTTTGTGATTTTTTTGTGTCACTCTCTCATTACATCCCCCCCCCCCAATCTATGAACTCTATCTTGTGATGATGGATATATATGATGGATATAAATTATTCTGATAGCAAATTTATGGATGCTTCAAAATGAGGTTTGGGAGCATATATTAGGGACTAAAGTATCAGAATGAAGGCAGTGACCCTTGGAAAATATGAGGTTAAATTACCATTTAGGAAGCATAGTCATACAGTCAGCCTGTATTTAACAACCCTTATTTACTTAAAGATCCTGGAATGCACTTCACAACTGCCAAGTATTGTATTGAGTAAGATAAACAGGAAGAGAAGTAAATCTTTTTTAACGTCAGACAGGTGAAATGCCAAGCTATAAATTGCTTCAAACATAAGTAAATCCTGATACAGGTAGTCCTTTAGTTATGACCATATTTGAGCTTGCAATTTACCGTATGTGATGGTCATAAAGCAGATCATCATGTGACCATGTCCAATTGTACAACTTCTTTTTGCAGTGGTCATTATAAGACTGCAGCGTCCAGGAAGCAAACACCATGGTTATTAAGTGAATCTATTGCTCACTATGGAGTGTTTTTTGCTGGAAACTGGAAGTATACACCAGTTTCTTAAAAAAACAAACAACCCATAAATTGCGTCACTGCAAACAGCCATAAATGTGGGCCAGTTGCTAAGCACCCAGAATGCAGTTACATGATGCAGAGGGGCGGGGAGTAGGCATCGAAACTTAGAATCTAGGTTGTAAGTCCTCTTTTTTGGGGTCCAAGGACTATCTGTATTCTCTTTGGCTTCACCATTGCTATTACTTATAAACCTATTTTGGGGCTAGAATATATACATAATTGACAAAGGTTATTTTTGTGTAAAGGGATGAGAAAGAAAATAAATCCTATAGTTCTACCACCACTTTTAATATTACAAGCATGATTTGTAATATTTTTCTCCCCAAATATCTATTAAATATATACTGGCTATCAACTCAACCCTTTCAATACATACTTCAAATTAGAAAAGGATACATGATCTCAAAATACATTTAATTTCCATTTGGAAGAGCAGCAGATTAAGGCCAACAGGTTAAGATTACAGGAAGTCCTCGACTTACAACAGTTCATTTAGTGACTGTTCAAAGTTACAATGGCACTGAAAAAAGTGACTTATGACCGTTTTTCACACTTACGACCATTGCAGTCACGTGATCAACATTCAGACGCTTGGCAACTGGCATGTATTTCTGACTGTTGCTGTGTCCCAAAGTCATGTCATCCCCTTTTGCGACCTTCTGAGCAGCAAAGTTAATGGGGAATCCAGATTCACTTAACAACCATGTCACTAATTTAACAAATGCAACGATTCACTTAATAACTCTGGCAAAAAGTCATAAAATGGGGCAAACTCACTTCACAAATGTTTCACTTAGCAACATAAATTTTGGGCTCAATTGTGGTGGTAACTCGAGGACTACCTACCGGTATATTTCATTCTAGTGTACTAAGGGCAGTGCTTTAAAAGCTCTTTGTTTCCAAGCATAGAGTAGCTGCCTAATCTGGTACCCATAATTTTGGGAGAAAAATTAAGAGTAATGAAGGAGTCCAACTGAATGAGCTTGACAGTTTTCATTCCCGTTAGAGTTTTAAGGACAGCAAATTTAGATGGTAAGTAAAAAAAAGTTAGCTTAATTATTATTCCTTCTTCCTGTCTCTTTACAGCTCTTGTATGACAGCCCAAAAGCACGACAGGAAGTGGATCATCACTGGCGAGCTTCAGGCTGTCCCCATATTGTCCATATCTTGGAAGTTTACGAGAATATACACCATGGGAAGAGATGCCTTCTAATCATCATGGAGTGGTAAGCATCTCCCTCACTAGTTTTATATTTGGAATCTTCAAGACGATGATTAGATCTCAGTCATACAATCTCTTTAGTATAGAAAACAGTGGTGAGTTGTCCATAATTCCCAAGGGTGTTCAAAGCTATTTTGGAATTTTTTTTTTTTTTTAATATCTGAAAATCTTGGAGAAGGAGTTGGGTTCCTACTGTACAGGTAGTCCTCGACTTACAACACTTAGAACTTAGAATAACTTTATTGTCACTTTGAATGTACACTAATCGGCATCCATTAAAATGAAATTTCGTTGCATACAGCTCTCAAAGGGTCTCCACCTCTAATATACACTACATAAATATAAATAAATAAATAAATAAATAAATAAATAAATAAATAAATAAATAATAAAATAATAAAATAATAAAATAAATAAATAAATAAATAAATAAATAAATACAAAATTATTCATATACCCACATATATTATATGACACAGAGAAACAACACAGTCTAGTTCGGATGTATACCAGTGGTGGGTTTCAAAATTTGTTTGTGGGCGTGGCTTGGGCGTGATATGGTGGGCGTGGCTTGGTGGGCGTGGCAGGGGAAGGATACTGCAAAATCTCCATTCCCTCCCCACTCCAGGGGAAGGTTACTGCAAAATCCCCATTTCCTCCCGATCAGCTGGGACTCGGGAGGCAGAAAATAGATGGGGGTGGGGCCAGTCAGAGGTGGTATTTACCGGTTCTCCGAACTACTCAAAATTTCTGCTACCAGTTCTCCAGAACTGGTCAGAACCTGCTGAAACCCACCTCTGATGTATACATGTACATGGCGAGAGAAACGAATCTTGCGAGTTTGCCAGACAGATTGCATAGGGAACAAAGCTGTTACAGAATCTGGTAGTCCTGCTAGAAATATTTTGAAACCTCCTCCCGTTACAACAGCACTGAAAAAAGTGACTTATGTTCGTTGCAGCATCCCCATGATCACGTGATTTACATTTGAATGCTTGACAACTGCTTCATATTTATGATGGTTGCAGTGTCCTGGAGTCATGTGATCATCTTTTGCGAACTTCCGACAAGCAAAGTCAATGGAGAAGCCAGATTCACTTAACAACCGTGTTATAATTTAACAACTGCAGTGATTCACTTAACAAATGAGGCAAGTACAGTTGTAAAATGGAGCAAAACTAACTTAAACAAATTTCTCACTGAGCAACATAAATTCTGGGCTCAATTGTGGCCGTAAGTCGAGGCTACCTGTATATTATTATTTTTTTCTTTTACCATTGTCTCTGTGAGTGACTACTGGGTCATTGGAAAGTAATAATCTAAATCAGTCCAAATAACTTACTGCAATTAAATTCCACTCTCCCCATCTAATGCTGACATTGATCAAAGCTAGTCTGTAGTTGGAGTGGCAGTAGAAACATCTATATGAAGAGTTCCCTGTTTATTTTCCCATAGTTCAGCCATACTTATGTAGTAAGAGATGGAAAGGCATCAGAATTGCTTTGAGGGTTTATCAAGTTCATCATCCCATTTTCCTCAGTAGCCAGTTTTATGATTTGAGAATAGCTCTTTACAAGGGATGAGGATAATGGCATCTTCTGGGAAGCTTCTCTATAGATAGCGACGCTATCTGATCTGTTTAAAGTATAATTAATGTATTTATTATCCTTAATTAATACTAGGATAGCTGATTAGGGTTGTCTCCATGGCTAGAGAGAATGGGATGTGTTGCCCTGAGGAATAACACAGATTGCTGTAAGGCTTTTTGAGAAAGGGGTTATTTTCCTAGCTTGGGTGAAGGAAAGGTGTTTGAAATTTCTGTACAAAACTGTAAAAGCCACAAGCATTATAAATGTTTTATTCAAGATGAATGCTGTATACATTAGAACAGATGCTCTTAGGAACAGATTCTGTATTCTTATTCTTGCATCGTGAATATGACTATAGTACAGTGGTACCTCAGTTCTCAATTGGTTCTGGGAGACACGACGACTACTACAAACAAGTACCAAACAAATCACGTGACTAATGCGTGACCCTTTGTTTCCTCTGGAAAGGGTTCCAAGTCATAAGGTAGCCAAGACCAACAAGTTCTAGCTTGCACGTCAAGAACCAAACAAACAATGAGTACCAAGACAAGATTTTTTTTGTCTTGATGTGTTGAGTAACAAATGATGAGTTTCAAAGCAGTCGAGTACAGCACTGTATGTTTCTGTTGGGATTTTCTCTTAAAGTACAGTAACATTCATCTGTTTGAAACATAAATGACATTGACTTAAATGTAAAATATACTGCAGTTGATACTTTTTGCATGCTATGGAGAGAAATCTTGCCAAGTATTTTCTGAAAAGTCTTGTACGGATATGATGAGAGATGGTGAATAAATTAATATAGTTGATACTATTAGCTGGCTGTCCTGGCAGACTGTCCAGAAATTGAAAAAGTTGCAGAAGACGGGAGTATATTCAAAGGAATTTGTAGCTATTCTCATTTATGCTTAGAGAGGGCTGTAAAGCACTGTGAAGCGGTATATAAGTCTAAGTGCTATTGCTATGTATGAAAAGAACTGGTGTGGAGGGAAAGATCAGGGTCAAGTCAGAATCAGTGAGAGACAGAGGCTAATCAAATTCCTCTCATCCTCTTTCTAAGACTTATGTATCTTTTTCTGAACTCTATATGCATCTGCTCAAATTATGCTTTTCCTCCATAAGAGTTTTCTTTTTAGAATCTATATTGGACCAATTTTATATTTCTCTTCAAATACTCTCCAACCTTTCAGTTGCTGTTGCTGTTTTATTTTCTGTTTCCAGAATTCTGATAGCATCAAAACTAGAGAAATTACTTTTTAGCCATCCTGCAGTACTGTCTGTTATGCTCATTTCCAGTAAGGTCAAGTAATAATAGTAGTGATTCAGCTTTCTCTGAAAAGCTCGCATGTATATTAAACATCAAGCTTTAAAACTCATTGTGTGTTCATTTGGTTTCTTTGTTATCAAATATATCAGGGAGGCACAGGGATGAGCAGCAATTTACAGTCATCCAGTCACAAGTGGGTGATTTATTGCAGCAATGGTCTTGCTGCTAAACATTTAAAATCCTATTAAAGACAGCAGGATTTAAGTAGTCTGCATGGACGACAAATAACATATTTAAAAATATTTACGAGATATACTCCAGACAACTGTGTGACTCCAGATACTGAACTTTATTTCCTAGCACTTTTATGATTCCTAGCCCATGAAAATACATTCTGGGAATTATGGTTAGCCATTACTGGAGGGTGTAAGTTGTTACTTGTAAAATGTAATTAGTGGATAAATAAACATAGTATTACAGTAGTCCAGATTAAGGTCTTCCAGCCATTTCTAAAAGTGAAAAGCCATGAAAAAGATTTTTTTCTGCCACTTTCTTGACTATATATATATTTCATCACCTCCCATTGTAGAGAGACTTCCTTTGTGCATTGCTGTACATTGGATAGGAAATTGTATAAAGGACATGGCAGTAGGCCAGGGATTGGCAGTACCACCCTCTCCTGCAGTATTTTTAAAGAACGGGAAAGTACAGACAAGGTATAGTTTGATGTACAGAGTTTGAGAAGAATCACCTTTGTTTTATGCTTCAAGGGAAGAAAGTTGTAGAGCAGCCCCAACTGCTCTTCAACTTTTCCAACTGCTTTTGCATCTAAACGTAGTTCCTGGATGATATCATGAGAATATTCTTAGTAATTTGACATGCCTGTAGAAGGCTAGCATGGAAGACATACTTTCCAGATACCTAGCCACCTTCTTTGTAAGCAGGAAAACTGGATGAATCAGAAGCAGGTGATCCAGAGGCTGCAAAAGCAGACAAGCATAGCAAATCCTTTAGAAACCTTTAAGCAAGGTGTAAACATGTGGCAACATGATTTGAGATCTTTATGTATGCTATAAAGTTAGAGCAGCAGCTTTGGGCTTCTGTGTCAGATTGGTTCGAGAAACACACAGCAGAGAAGATGAAATGGAGAAATAGTATTACCCATAAGAACTGAAATTAGGCGCCCCTTCCGTGCTTGCATTTTGAATAATCTGTATCTTGTTCACAACAGCATGGAGGGAGGGGAACTCTTCACTCGAATCCAGGAGCGAGGAGACCAAGCTTTCACAGAAAAAGGTAGAACATTAAAGGTTTTTATGAACACATTTTTGGAAGTTAGTACAGGTAATCTTCGACTTACAACAGTTCATTTAGTGACCGTTCAAAGTTACAATGGCACTGAAAAAAGTGACTTATGACTGTTTTTCACAGTTTACAACCTTTGAAGCTTCCCCATGATCATGTGATCAAAATACAGATGCTTGGGAATTTGGTTCATACTTATGACCGTTGCTGTGTCCCAAGATCATGTAATCATCTTTTGCAACCTCCTGACCAGCGAAGTTAATGGGGAAGCCAGATTCACTTAACAACCAGGTTACTAACTTACCAAGTGCAGTGATTCATTTAACAACTGTGGCAAGCAAGGTTGTAAAATGAGGCAAAACTCACTTAACAACAGAAATTTTGGGGTCAATTGTGGTCATAAGTCGAGGGCTACCTGTATTTAGATAAACTCTTTATTCTTATTATTTTAAAGGAATTCTAATCAAATCAGAGTTGGTAACTGTTTCAAAACTTTTGTAGAGCTTCTGATTATTTTTATTTCTAAATGCCTGAAAACTCACAGAAATATTAATTTCATTGGGGGTCGTGTGCATTGTTTTTCATGAAAAACTATCCAAGTTTAAATAATGAGGCTTTCACATTATGGATTGAAGCTTCACCAAATACTGCAGTGTTTATTTCAAAATAAACATACACAAAAGGTGTTAGTTTAGTCATTTAAAAAATTGTTCAGTGTATTGCAGGTATGTAACGTACAAGATTTCATGTCAGTGGTATTACCTTTTAACCAAAGGACTGAGGAGCAGAAATGTCATTGATTAATTAATTATTTAATTAATAGTCATTCTCAAAGCAAAACACGAGTCTTAGGGCTAATTTTATGTTTTTCCCCCTGGCATAAACAAGCTGGTTGCTAGTTAGAAACACTGTATATCTCTGAGATACAGCAAGAATGCTAATGTGACCTTTCTGTAAAATAACATTTCTAGAAGCCTCCGAAATAATGAGAGACATTGGAACAGCCATCCAACATCTTCATGGGATGAACATAGCTCATAGAGATGTCAAGGTAAGAACTACTATAAATGTTCTAACTATGTGAAAAAATTAAGACATCTAAACAGTTGATTTGCATAGGCCTGTTTCAACACTGAGAGAAACAGCTTGAATCAAACATTTAAGTCACACTCTTGGGCAGGAATCCAAGTATCTTTTAAAAGTCAGTCCATTTAAATAAGGTGCAAAGGAGGCCTAATGTCAGTTTAAAACTGACCCACAAGATTAAAATGTACTATTTAAAAGTAAATTTGGCTCTAGCTACAAACCAAACAGAATTAAAAATTCAGAAGAGATTAGTACTAAAAATTGATGGCCCTGAGTTCAAATACAGAGACGGTTCAGTGGCACCACGATTCTGCAGAGTCATTTGGAAAAACGAAACCAGCAAACACAAATTTATTCACACAAATTCTATCGCCAAAACCAACACCAACTATAACAAACTTCGCTCAAGGCCTGACCTATCCATACTGCAACGAATCCGCTCCCGTGAACTCCGCTCAGATCTCAAAAGACGTCAAGACAATGGTGAGACTGACTTATATATTGACTACCGTGCAGACTGTATCAAAAGTAAATCTCGCAACCCACATCCTAACATCCAACCCCCCATCATCCAAAACTTGGCACGCATGCCCCTAACTCCCTCACTACCTGCCACTACTACTGCCACTACTACTGACCTTAAATGCAAGCTACTTAACGCAAGAAGCCTTGTAAATAAAATGCCTGAATTCCTCCTCCTATTAAATATGACTATTTTCGACATTGTATTTGTCTGCAAAATGTGGCTGAACGCATCCCTCCCTGACTCCATTATCATAGAACAAAACTATCATGTTTACCGGTCTGATCGTAAATTCCGAAGAGGAGGCGGTGTGGCTA
>QLTV01003770.1:404667-430382 GCA_003457575.1 Thermophis baileyi | reverse complement strand
CCCCACCCCCAATCCGGGTCCTCATTTTACCGCCCTCAGCAGGATGGAAGGCTGAGTCAACCTTGAGCCAGTGAGACTTGAACTGCCAAACTGCAGCTAGCAGTCAGCTGAAGTAGCCTGCAGTGCTGCACTCTCACCACTGCGCCACCTCGGCTCCTCACAAATACCACTCACTCATCACGAAATCTCCAGAACTGTAAAGCCTACAAACTTGAAACTTGGCACGTATGTTCCTCTTGGCTTCTAGGTGCTCACTAAGAAAGGGTTTTTCGAAATGACTATCAGATCATTAATATTTCTTATACAGTATTGTATTAATTAACACGCTCTGATGCTAAGGCGTTAGACATTCTGCTCCCCCTCCCCACCTGAAAAGAACTCTGTTCCAACTGCCAGTTGCCTTATATTAACACGCTCTGATGCTACCCCTTCGCTAAACCAGGCGTGGGCGTGGGCGGCGCGTGACTCATCCGACCTGCGGGCTGCGAGCTTACACATTCTACTCCCCCTCCCCACCTGAAAAGAACTCTGTTCCAACTGCCAGTTGCCTTATATTAACACGCTCTGATGCTAAGGAATTACACATTCTACATACATTTTCAAGCTTTAAGTATCAAGGTATCAAGCCAGATCACATAGTTTCGTAGCGAAGCACAGGTATCCAGCTACTAGTTATTTTAATATTAGAGAGAAATTTAGATGTACTGGGCCAGTAGAAAATAAGCAAAAATGTATTCCAGGTAACAAATATCATATTGCTCCACCAGTATGCCTCTTAATATCTGGTTTTCTTTGTAATTAGCTTCAGTATGTTTGTCTAGAGTCGGGAACGACTAGCAGGTATGTGCGAGGGGAACCTTTACCTTTACCTATGTTTGTCTAGAGCAGGAATAGGCAACATATGGCATTCTGGAAATTGCTGCCTGACCACTATCAGCAACTGTCACTATTTCCCATGCTTTCTAAGAATTAAGAGCTCAGTAACATCTGGGATACCACAGCTTGCCTATCTCTAGATTAGTATTAGAATATCGGCAACAGTTGCTGCTTCTAGATATGAGATTCCATATAAGAAATAATATTATATAGACATGTTCAACATTTGTAAATTGCTCAAAAATGCATCATCCTAAAATCATTTTTCCTGCTTGGAGCCAGGTTTGCCTCATCTGGGCTAGCAAATCTAGTCATCTTTTGGGGGCCAAATTTCTGAACTGTTCCAGACTTGGCTGCAGTGGGATGACATGTCACCTCAACCAATGGAAAATGGTTCATTTAGGAGCAAGGAATCTTTGGCCTTTCGGATATTGGTTATGCTGTGTGAAACTGAAGTCCAACATCACTTGGAGAGCCATAGATACCCTAAAGTAGCTTAAAGAAATCAGAGAAGTGATGAGAGTACCAGATTGGAGGAGGGTGTGATCCAACGATTTCAGTTTATAGAGCTCTCAGTCCACATCATGTTTTTCCTCCCTTTCAAATTTCTTTCCTCCCTGTAGAATTAAAATATTGCAGCAGTTAGGGTATTGGTCTAAAACTGAGGATAACTGGATTTATTTGTCAAATTTATATGCCCTTCTCACAAACAAATAACTCTAGGAGGTGTATCACAAAGCTAAAAACAAATTAATAATTAGTAAAACAATTATCATTATTATATTATTAAAAACATTTAGAAACTATAATAAGCCATGAAGATTCATTTGGTAATATACCTTTTGTGGCTGCTAACTTTAGAGAGGAAATCACTATGCATGGTCTTGTGCTTATGGGTGAAAGGCAGGATATAAATGGGAAAAGATCAGTGGTTCTTAAATATAAGAATATGAATATGACATATTCATTCTGCAGATAGTTATAGGTGCCATTTTTTCTAATTGGACAGAAGAGGAAAACTGACTAGGGTGCATGGATATTGTACAATATTTTTCTTGTATAATTTTACAAGCCCTTATTGCCTAAGTTGTTTCCATGTGTATTTTTTTCTAGCCAAGCAGCTCATTCGTCTATTGCTGAAAACTGACCCAACGGAGAGGATGACCATTTCTCAATTTATGAATCATCCCTGGATTAATGTGAGTCCTGCACAATGGTCTGCCTGTGTCTTGATGTGGGTACTAGGCAGCGTGCTGAGATGATTTAGCATATTACTAATTGAACTAAGGCTCTATCTGTAAAAAACGAATATAATTTCTCCCTCACAGTATGAGGGAAGTCTTGGAGGGTAGAGGGAAAAAAACTCTCTGAGAGTGGCAGTCAAGGACATTACACCCCCAACCCAACTGCTCTCAGCTAGATTTAGCTTTCATTGCAGTGCACACATTCTCTTTCTCTTATTTATAAAAAGCTACATTACCTCATCAACGTAGGACTTATTATTAGACCTCCAAGGCACCATCGTGCTACACAGTGTTGATATGAATAGAGACCTCCTGCTTTGGGGGCGTTCTCAGTTTTTGGCAGAGGACTGGAAAAACTCAAAATAGGGAAGGGGGAGGCTTAAGCACAGCTCTCTCAGAAAATCACGCCAGAGTTGTTTTTGATGGAGATGCCAACTAACTAAAAGGCTCTGGGAGTGTTGAAGTAGACTCCCCTCTGGAGTGGAAGAGAGAGAGCAAGCTGCTGCTGAAGCTATGAGTTTCCCATCTGAATACTGCCAGGCAAAAGACACCAACCTTTTCTGTACCGGATTCTCACATCTATCAACGCACTTCAAATAGCTGCTTTAAAAATGGATTTATATCGTTGCCAAGAAAAATCAATCTAAAGAGATTAAATGCCTTGTGAACTCTTTCTCTTAAAAGAGACCAAGTCCAAGAGAGCAATTTGAGTGCTCCATAGAGCAAATGGTTAAATAGGGAGCTAACTCTCAGCCCAAAGGAAACGTAGGCTGAAAAGGGATCTCAGCCTCAATAAGAAAGGCTCAAAGCTAAGCAGACAAATGAGTTGAACATGTCTTGTGAGGAGAAAGTCCTGCTTTCTTTCCAGTCACCAAAATTGAAACTGATGTATCAAGTTTTAAAATTTAAAATTTTAATATAAATAATTTTGGAGAGACTTGGAATCCGTATCTCTATTACAGAACCTCTGTTCTAGCATCTGACATTCCTTTGAGCCAGAAACCTAGATTGAACCACATTTGGAAACACTGGCATTGGTCACAGTGCAGAACTGATTAATTTGGACATAGGGATGTCAATTGATCAAGAACGAGTGTAAGCTTAGCCTCTGATTCAAGTATTGTGTCAACCTCATTGTGGGCTTTAAGCAGAATTTACCAACTAAAATTTAAGTGTAGCTGTGTTAAGAGCTTTTGTTTTTACAACTTATCTTCCTGACAGTCTGTTCTACTTTTCATTCAGCTATGTGGCCCATAAATAAAAAATATTTTAAAAGGAGAATGGGACCTTGATGTTAAGAGCTGCAGAATTTCATACCGAGATAGAGGGGTAAACTAAACTATTTTATGAAGAATATGGTTTTGAGCCTTATGAGGTTTGAGATTTATTTGGGGGAGGGGGGGGAAAGGTCTATCTGGAAGCTGAGAAGCAGAAGGGGAAATGTGCTTTTTCCTGCTACTGCAAGCTTTATCCTCCTTTGACAAGTGTTTGCTGAGGGAAGCGGGAGGAGCTCAAATGTGATTTTCTCCTCTAGTTTTTACCAAGTTAATTGCCACAGTCTTATGGAAGTTATGCAATTTTGTGATTATGAAAAATACGACTGTCTCCCAAAATGCAGCCGCCTACACTCTTTCTCACATAGCTTAGGAGACAAGTTTCTACATTTTGAACACAACTTCTTTTTTTAAGAGCAGTTAATGGTTAGTGTGTCAGCAGTCTGTCACAAGAAATCATCTCTATTGATTGCCTCTCTTAGCAATCCATGGTGGTGCCACCAACCCCACTTCATACTACTCGAGTCCTGCAAGAAGATAAAGACCACTGGGACGAAGTGAAGGTAATTTTTGTGCATGTGCAGAGTTGGGTGGAGAGCTTCCTTTTTATGGATGGTTGGAAAACAATGTTCTCTCTAATTATTTACAACCCCAAGTAGTGTGAAATAGCACAATAGTTGCTAAAACATATACAGATAATAGATTGAGAGAATTACTACAGTTAGGCATAGAAAGACAAGCAGGGTTTTAGTGGCAGGGTAGGTTTTTTTTTTTTTTTTTTTTAATTTAATTTTTTGTAAAAAAAAAAAAATTTCAAAAAAAAAAAAAAAAGTCTGCAATGCCTAAAGCCAGGATTTTTACTTTAATCTTTCTTTAATATGCCTTTTGGAGTAGGAGGTTTGGAGGTTTTTTTTGTTTTTTTGTTTTTGCTTTTTTTTGTTTTAAATAAACATGGTAGATTTGTCCAAATACTTATATTCTTTTTTTTTAAATCATCTTTTCTTTGAAAAACAATAGAAAATTGTACCTTTGATGTTTCTCCAAAAGTTCTGAGGGCTACAAGAAAAGCATATATAATGTGTGAGGTGTCCATCCTGATTGAGGCAGATCCAAGAAGAATAGGCAGCTTGGGCTTTCAGATGTTTTGAACTTTGAATACCCACTTCACTTTGCCACTAGTGTTTTCTAGAAGTTTTCCTAATGCCAGGTTGCCTTTGACATAGGAAAACATTAAATTCCAGATACATATAGACAGCATTAAAGATATACTACTTCGCTGAATGTTCCTTACAGAATTAATTTGGTTCTCAGGGTTTTTTTTGTCCCTAATATGTAATGTTTAACCCTACATATGAATTGTTTTATTCATTACAATCTACTACATCTGGTATATAACTTTTGCGGGGGGACTCTACAGTTGTTACTCTTGCCTGAGATCCTTCCTTCTGTAGACATAACAGGTGACAGACTATTTTTCCTTTAAATTTCACTGTTACTTCATGTGTATTTTAGGAGGAAATGACTAGTGCTTTGGCGACCATGAGAGTAGACTATGATCAGGTAAAAATTAAAGATTTGAAAATATCCAACAATCGACTCCTCAACAAACGGCGTAAGAAACAAAAACAAGGAGGCACCTCAACTGCATCAGCTGGCTGTAACAACCAATAAAGACGAGAGAAATAAAATGAAATAATTAGTTGAACTGAAATCATCGCACAAAGGATACATAACTGAAACACGAATGTGGGTGATGAGAACTTTTTATTTCAACGCAACTGGGCCTTTTTCTACAAAGAATTTTGTTAATCATTCTATTACATTTTAGTACACTTTACATAAGGAGCTGCAACAAACCTTAGAATATCAGTGAAGTTTGGATAAATAAATATTTCTTGTGGTAATGCGGGTTCAGTGCTTACAAAAGCACAGTCACAACAAGCAATTCTAAATCCCTTTTTTCATATAAAGCAATTAAGAGCATCCATCTGCTTAACTCTCAGATGAATTCATAAGGACATAAATGTGCTTAATTTAGACTGGATTATGCTGAATCCATTCAAGAGAAATAGATTAAACCATGCATAAAGCAAAGGAGTAAAAAAATCAGATTATTACAAGAAGCAATCATAAAGTTATGAAAAAGTAAGTTTTTCATATATTTTTGTTTGGTTTTCATTGTTCATTTCTATTGTATTTAATGTTCTTATCAGGTTAAAGCTCTTATTTTATACACCGTCCATCTGTATAAGGAAGCATTGCTTTTTAGTCTTTAGGAAATATTTACAATTTAAGGTTTAGGGGATTATTACAAGCTTGCTTCCATTCTTACATTCAGATCATGTAGGTAAGAACAGTGTAGTTAGTCATATGTGAAGTGGGCACACATTTTTTTCAACCACAGAAAACTTCTGCTGGCTGCCTTGTAGGATCCACATAGCAAAACAGGTATGAGTGCAGTTGCTACATTTTACGATTTAGATGTTCCATTTCCTTGTTTACATATAGGCCATAATTTATTTTTATCACATATTTTTTTCAACTGTTTACTTTTTTAAATTAAATACCAGAGATTAATATATAGCATTAATCAACCAAAATATCATTGTTTATGTCAGCATCCACAACTTTGCACAAAGGTTTTAGCTGAAATTTTATACAGTTCGGAAGGAAATGATTCCCAGATGCACTATGATTTTTTACTAAAAGAACCATGATATAGCTATCGGGGTATAGCTAGAGGGCACACTTTTTACATTCTTTTCCAACAGTAGAAAGCTTCCAGTGGTCTGGGGTTGACATGGTGGCATCATCAGAGAGGACAGGGGTAGAATTATTGTCACCCCTTCCCTTCTTGTGATGTTGTTTTTAAAAACATATTGACCCTACTTCACCTATTTTATTTATATTCCTTTTATTTAGCTATTGATGAATTTCCATGAGAAATCTTGGGAAACTACTACCAGAAAATAAATGGCTACAATTGCAGTTTCCCTGAGATAAGGTATTAGTTTGGCTATTCTGTGAACTGGGAGATATAGCACTTTTATGTACTGTCCACATGTAAAAAGTTTAAAACATGGGCACATGCCATGAGTGCTTCTAAATTCAAAGAGGAAATTTGCAAATTTCACACACACACACACACACACACACACACACACACACACACACGTTACTACAGTTGTTATTACATATCATATATTATTTCTTAACACCCTGTAGTTTAGGGTGGATGAGATAACAAAAATTGAAGTCACTCAAGTAATTCTTGTGGATATTTTTTAGTGAGTTTAGATATTTCAGTATGGCGATATATGCAACAAGAAAAGCAACTGTGCCAAACACTAAAGGTCTCAAACTGGGGTGTATTTTCACACAATATCTCACAATAACCTTGTCCTGTGAAACCTGCATTACATACCAATTATCTTTATTCAAATCATTTCATAGTCCAAACATTTTCTTTGAAAAGGGATATTCATATTCCTATGACAATTTTTCACACATGCAACTGCCCCTGGCCCTCTAGGAAGAAGGTGAGAACTGATCCAGCCCTCTCTCTCAGCTTTCATTTGTGCTACAGTTTTTGAGATGCTAACGAACAGCAGGTGCTTGTTTATGTTACTTCTCATTTCTAACACTCACTACAGGAAAGAGGCCTGTAGTGATGGCCTCCGTGTTTGTCAGAGGGCTCAAGGGGGAGATGAAGTCTTCTCCTAATGGTACTTGTAAAATGACGAGATGATAAATAATTGCAGATGAATTGTTTTGTTCTTTACTAAGTCTGCTGCAGAAGCCAGGAGACCAGAGATGGAGGAAGAAAATTTGTGGCTGTTAAACCAAAAAATATTGGTGACTCTGTATTATGTCCTTATTCTAGAATTATAAGGATTAATCTGCAATGAAGTAAATTTCTATTAATTACATAGGTGCCTCTCTTTGATTTGCAAGCATATTAAATTGATGTTAAAAGGACTTCAGACTGTTTGTGAAATTCTAACTTTTTGCAGATATTAATAAAAAGGTGCTTTACCATTTTTTTTCTTAAATGGACCTCGCTCTTTTAATCCATCTTCTTTTGTGATATTTTACTTTCAGTTCTAGAATGACAGACTTTCTCTCTTCTCCCTTTCAAAGAATGTGAAGCGAACTTAATTTGAAGGCATCATTTTTGTCCATATGTTATTTGTTTTAATATTCAATTTAACTAAATTTAGAGCAACTGTAAGTTAGCAGTAGTCACTAGGTGGCAGCACTTAGCCAACCTTGGCTGCTCTTAAAAAAATAAACTTGGTTGGATCTGGTTAGTACTTGTATCACCAGGGCTAGAGGGTAGATTTGGAAATTGAAAAAAGAAGGAGGCGGCAGTGGCAAACATTTCTGAAATGATGGCAAAAAACATCATGGACGTGTCTCTGTAGCCACCAGAAGTCAAGCATGACTTGAGGATACTTTAGCATCTGAGACTAAATCAAAGCAAAAGGCTTAAAAAAAAATCAAAACCCCCAACCCTACCTACTCTTAAGGTTATTCAGACTCCACAATTACCCAATATTTACGAAAGTGCCATAATTCACTGTCAGATGACATCTTTCACATTTCCTGTATTTCTAAGAGAGCTAGTGCTAGATAACTCAGAACAGCTGGTCTGACTTCTGTGCAGTACTTTGGATTCAATCTCCAAAAAAGTGCTTTGGAGTATGCAGATGGCACTGTGCATAGCACCTTAAAACAACAACTGCTTTTCTTGAGATTGGAGGGCAGATGCAGGATCCTGGGAAAATATGCAGTTTTAAGATGTTGCAAACAGGCAACTTAGTTACATTAGGTGGCTCTCCAAAGCTGTTGCCCATAAAATTATTTGCTGAATCAGTCTTGCTTCCAAGTGGAATTATTGATCCTTTTTGGATTTCTGGCTAATCTTATTGCTGTTTTTGGCCAATTAAAGAAAACTATATAATTTTTGTCAACCTCCCCTTTGCTTGCTTTTTCTTTCATTTGAGTGTCAGATTGAACCTTGATGTGCACTAATTCAGTCCTAAGTGAAGTTACATTTCACTACATCTGACATTTTGAATAACAGGAGCACAAGGAATTGATAAAGAGGAAGGTGTTATAAACCTCACAATCGCAAGAGAAAAGTATGTGAACAAACCCACCAAACCTTTGCAAGACCTCAAGGAAGAGGCTTTCTTTAACTCCTTATCGGGAATAATATGCGATACAAAAACCGATGCTGTGGCCCTAGAAAGAGTGCAGAGAAGAGAAACAAAGATGATAAGAGGTCTGGAAAGTAAACCATACGATGAATGGTTAAAGCAGCGGTTCTCAACCTGTGGGTCGTGACCCCTTTGGGGGTCGAATGACCCTTTCACGGGTCGCCTAAGCGCGCGCTAGCCCATCTTGATGCCACGCCCCCTTTGTCACCATCGCGTGTGGAAAGGGGGCGGGGCAGGGGTCGCGGCGGCGGGGCATGGGTTGCGGCATTAGGAAGGTTGAGAACCACTGGTTAAAGGAACTAGGTATGTCTAGCCTAGCGAATTAGGGGTGACATGATAGCTGCCTGAAGGGAAAACATAGAGATTAGGAGGATGTATTCTCCAAAGCATCTGAAGGACATGAATCAACAGGTGGAAGCTCAATAAAGAGATCCAACTTGGAACTAAGGTAGCATTTCCTGACAGAGCAATTAATTAGTAGAACAGCTTGCCTCCAGGAGTTGTGAGTGCCCATCACAGGAAGTTTGGTTAGAGTGCAGTACTGCAGGCTACTTCTGCTGACTGCCAGCTGCCTGCAATTTGGCAGTTCGAGTCCCACCAGGCTCAAGGTTGACTCTGCCTTCCATCCTTCCGAGGTGGGTAAAATGGCCCAGATTGTTGGGGGTAATATGCTGACTCTGTAAACCCCTTAGAGAGGGATGTAAAGCACTGTGAAGTGGTATATAAGTCGCTATTGCTGTCTGGGATGGAATAAGGACTCCTTTCTTGGCCAGGGGGCTGGACTAAAAGATCTCCAAGGTCTCTTCCAGCCGCACGATTCTATGATTCTATGAATATGGTGAAAATTCCCTGTGAACACTGTAAACACAGAGCTGAGGTGGCGCAGTGGTTAGAGTGCAGCACTGCAGGCTACTTCAGCTGACTGCTAGCTGCAGTTCGGCGGTTCAAATCTCACCGGCTCAAGGTTGACTCAGCCTTCCATCCTTCTGAGGTGGGTAAAATGAGGACTCAGATTGTTGGGGGCAATATGCTAACTCTGTAAACCGCTTAGAGAGGGCTGTAAAGCACTATGAAGCGGTATATAAGTCTAAGTGCTATTGCTATTGCTATATTATAAGACAAAGTATAGGAAAACCAGTTGTTACTGCTCTTGGTTTCAATTCTAAATCTTATAACTATCAGAAAATATTGCATTGGTCAAGAGTGGCAAATAAACGTAATAGGTATTCCCACTACCAAGTAGTGAAGGCACAAGATTTCTTAGAAATAAACAACTCATCATGCAACCATTATTTTCCGAGAAAGGATATAACCTCAGAGGAAATTAAAGTCTCTAAGCAGCCTACATGCTTATGAAATGGGCCAGGTTTTCTTTCATTTTGTTTCTGGAAAGATACGTGGCCATGGGATTATCTGTTCTCCAAATTTAAACTTCTCTAAAAGGTGCCATATCTCTTCTGCCTTTCTTCAAGTATACATGATGCCTTTACTATTGATTAGTAACACTTCCTTCTGAAACACATGTTCTTTTACTGTATGCGAACCCCCTTCTATGTTCTGGATATACGTTGAGCACCTTTCTGTTTAGGCTATGAAGCAAGATAGCACTGAGCTGAATTTAACTCCTGGCAACTGGATGAACAAATGCTTGCCATTTTTACTATAAAATTATAGCTTTCTGAGAACATTCTAGTTTTTTTAATCTCAGCCCACCTCCATTGTCTTCTTTTATAGCCCACTAGTGTAATAATTTCTTTCTAGTCCACCATGCATTCACACCAGATGCCAAAAGTATATGCTTCTTCACGTTATTGTTCCAGTGGAACAGTCAGTCTTTATTTGGATCATGACTGAATGGCTGATCAAGAGTTCAGTGGGTAATTTATTTGTGCCTGGTCCCTTTCTATTTGATAGGCGATATATCGTTTGTTCTTTATTTTCTATTGTAATCACTTTGAATATGTAATTTTACAATTTACAAATGTTTTTCATTCTATAATCCTGTCTGTAAAGGGTTTCAATAGTCTATCTTCTATTAATCTTATTTGCCTCTCTTAGATTCATTCTGTGACTATTAATATTCTTACCTTACCTGTGATTTCTGTGATGTTCTTGAAAACATCCTTTTTATTATTGTTATATTTCTTGATTATACTGTATATCTTTCCCTGTTCTTTTTGCTTGATGTTCCTTTGTGTCCCTGCTGTTCAAGCCTTTCATCCTTTCCTGATTATGATAGCTTACTGTGAAAGCTACTTATATACACACAAGCCCATCTCAATATTTCATCACACATGAACGCATCACAATATTCCTTTTCAGAGTAAGTAATGTTATAAAAAATGCAGAAAAAGCAAAAAGTATTAAACAAAATAAAGAAAAGGAGATAAAACAAAAGGAAATCTAACCAAGTCTAATTTATATCAGATCATTTGCTATACCTCTCTAGACCATTCTGTCCTTGGAGATCATTCTTGCTTTCACCAGATCCATACACTGATTCATGCACTGCATTTTATTCTTTAAGCTCATCTTTCTGAGAATCTCATAAAGTCCATTGAATGCTGGAACTGAAGATGACACCGGAATGGAGATTTTTTAAAAACAAAACAAAACAGAAAGATCCTCAATGTCTGAATGAAATTAATTTGAATAGGATTTTAAAATGACCGAATATAAGAGTGATATGGAATCTAATAATAATATAATATAATAATAATTAAAATATACAAAAACAAACAAAGAATGATTTGGATAATTTTTCTATATTGATTTACAAAAGAGACTTGTTAATGTTTGAAGGATTTTGTGAGAAGGGACAAAAAAGGAAAAGAAATAAAGTTGTAGGACACTATTTGAAGGAATTAAAGACCAAGATGGTTAAAAGTAGAGGGAAAGAATGTAAGTTTGGTTTATTTGATCAAGGTTAAAAAAGATATATTGCTCTCTGGTAACCCTTAACAAACTTTTGGTGACCAGGACTGAATGATGAGGCTTTAAAGTTTTGATTATAAATGTGAGGTGAGATGTGGAAAGATCCTTTGTTATATTTTAAGAAAAGGTTATCTGTTACTAAAAAAATTTATACTTGTGATGAAGGAGGAAGTTATTTCTTTATATATTCTTTTTTTCTTTACAATATTCTTTTTTCTTTTCTGCACTTTCTATTTTTCTTTACTGTTTTAGTTGGTGTTAGCTTTTATTTTTTTAATTGTAATATTCAATAAAATTATTGCAAAAAAATAGAATTAACTTGAACTAATTTATTTTTCTCTTTTTACACTTCCATTTTTTAACATTTAAAAAAAACACTTATTTTTTATTATTTTTGACTTTCTAATGTTCTTTTACCTGTCAGCCACAGATTAAACCTTTTGGCCTGTCTACATTTGGCCACAGCTGGCACTAATAGGAGGCAATAGTTTTCATAACATAGCAGAGAGGAAAGGAAAAGAGGAAAAACCAACAGGAATATTTATAATACAGGGAGGCACCAACTGTAAGTAGTAAAACTCCTATACTTATCTCAGATTGAACCTTTGGAATGAGATTTGTAAGAAGAAAGAGACAGCTAATCATTTCTATGGTTTTCCTCTATGCTACGAAGAGTGTGGCTCCCAGAAGGGGTCTGTTTTTTTAACATTTTCCCTATGCAGACTTATCAAATTAGTTCTGTAGCTGCCCTTTCTTTAAAAGAACATGAGAACGTAGATTTTAAAGACAACTAACATGATATCCTCACAACGTCTATTGACTGCAAAGTTATTTCTATTCCTGAACAGTTATCAGAAATAAGACCCCTGAAGGAGGAGAGAGCATCAGTCTGATTGCCCTCAAGTTACATTTAATAGCATACCAGAAAACTATGACCTGTCGGGTCATTGTTGCAGAGATATTTTCTTACCACATTCTTGATGCATTCAATAATGGCAGAGCTTCTAATGGACAGCCTTCACTGGAAAAGTAAAAGTTAAAAATTCAGGGAGCTATTCAGAAACGATGTACCTACCTTGAAAATAGTTTGTGTTCACGAAGCGAGGAAGTATTGGACAAAAATACATAACTGGTTACAAGAAATAACAGGACAAACAATAGAATTTACTCCGGAACTCTTCTTACTTGGAATATTCAAAAACCAATACAGTAAAAACATTAAATACCTGACTTTACATATTACAACAGCTGCAAGACTTGCGTATGCACAGTGTTGGAAGAACTCCAATTCACCCATTGAAAGTTTAACGATTACGAAAATTTATGATTGCGCAGAAATGGACAAATTAACCATAGAATTAAGAGGACAAAAAGACTCAGAGTACTATGATATATGGGAAAACTGGTACCAATGGATTGACGATAGAAAATGAAAAAAAGAAAACGAAAAAAAGACATAGAATATTGTAAATATTGAACTATATAAATATGAAATCAATGTAAATAAGAAGATGTAGAATTGCTTAACGATTTATTGTGATTTTTAAAATTTGAAAAATCAATAAAGATATTAAAAAAAGAAAAAAAGAAAATAGCTTGTGTTCAAAACATATCGCACAGTCAAACATCAGGAGTTGATCACAAGAAATGTTTTGTGACATTTTGTATTATGTCATAAAATGTTTTATAAAATTTTCCAAATTTCAATTCCATAAGGCTCACGGGTTCTGGGTTTTGCACACATTCTGTAAGTTAGCCAATTTCAGGTACGCTAGTTCAAAAATTGTAGCCCTATGTTGTGCCATTTTGCCCAATTAAAGGTTACACACAAACAGGATAGTTTTAGTAATACAATAGACAATCCATGACCTGTTTGGTCGTTGATTCAGAGATATTTCATTACCAGATTCCTTAATGCCTTCAGCCATAGCAGAACTTCGAATGTATTGCCTTCAGTGGAAAACTTCTTAAAAATTCAGGGAAATATTCAGAGATGTATCTGCCTTGGAACGAAAACTGTATTGTTCAGTCAAACATCAGCACAGGAAATGTTTTACGGCATTTGTAAGCCACCTGGAGTCACCGTGAGTTGGGCGGCTATATGAATTTTCTAAATAAACAAATAAAAACACTTCATATTGTGAAATAACTATTTTGTTTGCCAAATTTCAATTCCATGGGAGTCATGGGTCCTGGATTTTGGACACATTCTATAAATTAGCCCACTTGAAGTTCCTTGGTTCAAAGATTGTTGCCCTATGATGTAGCATTTTACCCAGTTAAAGGTTATAGGAACAAGAGTTTTTAATAGTATATAACTAGATAGAGTATAGGCAATAGGCATTTTGGGATATCAAAAAAGTCCATCACCCTCTCTTTGAGTCAGCTCTTTTGCTATGAACTGTATTTTGTTCATCTTTTCGAAGCTGAATGACTGCCAAGCAAATTGGGCCACAAAATATGTAATCTTTCATTCCTACTGTACTATTTATGATAAAACCCTTCGTTCATAGTTTCCCCAGGCCAAGTGTTTCATGATGAAAGACTAGGTATTTTGCTGGATTTATTTCTCTAGGATGGTGCTGCCTCTTTAAACCAAGATATGCCAGTGACAGTCCCCCACCAGGGACTGTCTAAAGTTTCTAAAGTCCTTGAGAGGAAACTGCTTAAATAAACACTGGAGCATAAAGACATATAAGATGCCTTTAGAAGAATAAGAAGCAAGGTTAACTGAGACATTTGGAGTCTTGCCAAGAGATGAGCAGGTGGACGTAATTAAAAGTGTAGATGAGGTTAGGCAGGCATTGCTAGTGCTCTGTGCCACAGCAAAACTAGAAGTCAAGCTACGGTTTGAATAGGAACTTGACTTAAGAAGGATATCTTTGACACAACTAGTAGCAATTAAAAATCCTGAGCAAGAAAAGACACAAAACGCTGATCCACTGAACACTCAATCTTCTATAAGAGAAGATCTTACCAGTATTTTCAATATCACCAATCCCCATGTTGAGATCTTAAATAATCATAGAGTTCAGAGCTTTAATGATGTGTCCATTGGCAGAGATTTGACTATGTCTATCCCAGTAGATGTGTCAGTCAGAACCCAGATTCAAGGGTCTGAAGTTTTGGCAATAGAAGCTTGCAAAACTATCACAATAAATCAGACGTTTTTAGAATTTAAAAAAAAAAGAGTTTTGGTCTGACAAGCATTTTGGAAAAATTTTCTATGAATGGGTTACAATAACAGTTTGTTAACAGAGAGTTTTGAAACTTTATTTTTGTTCTGTTTTACTATTATTGTTTTTCCTGTTAACTACTTTGTCACTAATAGAACATATAGAAGACAGGTCAACATATTGTTAATAGATTTAGAAATTTAAAAATTTTGGGAGGGCCTGTTTCACAAGGGGTGGGAACTAATGTAGTAATATATTAATCAGTAGTCAACTAGAGGGGACAATATGTGCATAATGTGTTGTTTTTGATGCACCTTTTTAATGTTCTGATTGCTTTGTGTTTTGTATTTTTTTCTTTTATGTCTTTTTGTATTTTTATTTAGTTTTGTATTTTGTATTTTGACTTTGTTCTGAATGCATCTCTAGAGGAATCACTTTACCAAGGGTCAGCAAAGGACCATGGTGCAACTTGGTGAGAGTGTATTTGATATAGCTGACTACGGCTCTTTGCCTTTTGAATGGTGCACTATTTGGAGATTGCCCAGTGGAATATATTTTTAGATGAGTGGGCAGAAGGTTAACAGATTACAGGCCTTCTCCTAAAATCTTTTACCTTATCTTCTAAAGGTGGAGGTGGAACCACATCTAGAGAGTGACTATCATCCCCTGGTATTAAACACACTATCGCAAAATGAGTTAGGGAAAACAGAGGCAAAGTACATTATACCCAGAATTTGGAGGTTGTTAACACTGTGCTGCAATCTGGGTGAAATAAAAGGTTAATGTTCTAACTGAATGATGAAAGTCTCAAGAACTTTCAGAAATGAGCCGAGGTGGCGCAGTGGTTAGAGTGCAGTACTGCAGGCTACTTCAGCTGACTGCTAGCTGCAGTTCGGCAGTTCAAATCTCACCGGCTCAAGGTTGACTCAGCCTTCCATCCTTCCGAGGTGGGTAAAATGAGGACCCAGATTGTTGGGGGCAATAGGCTGACTCTGTGAACCGCTTAGAGAGGGCTGTAAAGCACTGTAAAGCGGTATATAAGTCTAAGTGCTATTGCTAAATGTTCTCAGGACGAACTGCAAACGAACTGCAGAAATGCTAGATAAAACTGTACAATCGGCTGATCAGAAAATTAAAGCCAATCTTTCCCACAGTGAAGAGGAAATATTCCCTTTGTCCAAATAGTAAAGATCAGCAGTGATTTTACTGCAAATGTCAGCAGCTTAAGCCGTAAATTTAGGGCAGCTTACGTTGTTTATACATTTCACTCATCTAAAGCCTATTATCAAATCCTATTTGGCCCTAAATCACAATGTAAATCAATTCTCGGGAAACGAAACAAGGCTTTGCATATTGACCTCAATTATAATTGTCATGATGCATACTTTGATTTCAGCACTGTAGATAAGTGGTCTCCAGTTACTTTAGCAGATGTGATCAAATTGATAAGAGTATTTTAAGTCTGGAGTGGCCTTGTGTAATGATCTTATGTTTTCTGAAGTGATCAAATTGAATTACAACAGGCAGATGCCCTTGCTGGCATCTATTTACATTTATTGATCAAAAAAGCAAATAACTAAGAATGAGGTTTTAGCAATAGCCCCCTTTTGCAAGGAAAACAACAAGGAAGATCCAGTTAAGTACAGACTTATCAGTCTGTTAAGAGTTACAAGTAAACACTATGCAAAGCATCTAAATAAAATTTCAGGCCTGAATGGAACGAGAAGAAATTTGAGGAGATGAACAAGCCAGCTTTAGAAAATGTCAATCAACTATATATGATATTTTGTTACTGTACAAGATTCAGAAGTATGTGCACAATTTAAAATCCCCTTTATATGTGGCATTCCTGTACTTCAAATTTGCCTTTATTTTATAGATGGAAATATTCTGTGAGATAACATCATAAATAGCACTGTAGATCAGAATCGTCTTTATTTGTTCTAAAATCTATACACCATCTGGCCCTTGAGAAGCAACAGCCAAGGGCCACATTTTGATTTGATATCCCTATGGAGAGGGATATGCCAGTGGTGTATTCTAGCTCCTGCCCTGTTTAATTTGTTTATTAATTCTACTATCAAACCAGTGAACAGCTCCAACTGTCATGGCCCCCAATTTAGCAGGCCTCAAGGTCCATACAAGTTACTGGTGTAGACTTTTATAGCTGATATCTGTTGGGGAGTTTCAGCTTTAGGGTTTAAGTGACCTTGGTCCTAGACAACCATGAGCCGGATGACTGAGAATCTCCATAGACTTTTAACTATGCACTTTGGGATGAACACCCTTCGAATGACATGGGAGTATGAACGGATTTCCAGAAAAACTGCAGACTACAGGAACTATTTGCACTTCAATTTGAGATACAGACAACACAGACTCATTCCTAACAGCATGCGCCTGTCTTCAACTGTGAAGGGACACAGGGCAGAAAACATCCTGCAGCCAAGAAGGCTCCACACCCATTTGCACTACTCAGGTGACCTATTCTATTCTGTTCTGTTCTGTTCTATTCTCTATATTCACCTCCAAGTGGCCTCAACAACTCTCTACAACTGTCTGCAAGGAATATAAATCCTTCCATCCCCCACCATCCAGTCAGAGCTGAAGAAGCTTCTTGGATGAGAAGTGAAACATCTTCAAAGAAAAAACAAGGAAGTCCAGTTGCCTCCTGAAAAAGCACCTTTGGGACAACCATGGCCTGGATGACTGAGAATCTCTATAGACTTTTGGTCCTAGACAGCAGATTTTTCTGACGTTTCATTTGCAACTCTGCGTGGCTTCTTTGGAGTGGTTGACTACACACAGCCTACCCTATACATTTCATATATGCCCATGTGAAACTGGGGGTAGTGAAACAGCCCAACATGTATTCTATTACTATAGTATCTATAGGGACATTCATAACACCTACCCCAGCTTCATCAGTGCACTGGAAAAACAGACAAATTTTATATGATTTTACTTGATCTGGAATTTCTACAATTCAGCCTCTAGCAACATACTGTGCAGCAGGAGTGAAAATGTACCAATGCAAGGTCTCCCATAATTATTACTCAATTTACTTCTGAGTGTTTTGATGTTATTGGATGTTTTGTTTTTATCAACTTTTGTAGTATCAAAAGTGGTTATTTTTGGAAAGGCAACTGGACTGATTTTTTTTGAGGAAGAAGATGTTCCGCTTCTTATCCTGGAAGCTTCATCAGTTGCATTGGATGGTGTTGGAGATGAGTTTCTTGATCATCTTTTTCCTCTCATTCTTACATTCATTATTCACCTGTTTATTCTTTATCCTATCTTTTCATGTTTTACTGCACAAGCTTCTTACAGAACATATTTCCCTTTCTATTTATTTTATTTTATTTTATTTAGTTTGTCAAACATATACGAGATAACAGGTATAAGTATAAACATGGACATGAACACAGGAAATGAGTACTTTCATTCAACTACTAGGCTTTTCTTGACCTATCTAAATTTCCCTTCTGTTCTAACGAAGGAGGCAGATGAACCATTTCATAAACATTTATTTTTGCTTCTTTTGCCAAACATTAATGTCCTGCAATAAATCACATTATGCCCATTGACTGCTACTAGGATTTACATATCTTAAAATTTCTCCATCCATTTTACTTAACTTTCTATCCAGATTACCATTTATCTGACTTTCCGTTTATGCCTAACCTGCAAATTCTATTTTCTTTGAAATGTTGGGGCTTCTCTCCATTTGGGTTTCCTTATCCCATTCCTTATCTCTTCCCATAGATTATCAGGTTCTTTTCTTCTGAGTGCACTAAATATATTTCTTCCTCAATCCTATATAGGTAGTCCTTGACTTACAATCACAATTGGGACCAGAATTTCCATTGCTAAGCAAGATGGTTGTTAAACGAGTTGCAATTTTATTACCTTTTTTTGCATCACACACTTGTTAAGTGAATTCAGTGTCCCCAAATGACCTTGCTTAGCGGGAGCCACCTGGAAAGGTTGCAAATGATGATCAAGGACCCCAGGACACTGCAGCTTTTGTAAGTATATGCTGGTTGCCAAGCACCCGAATTTTGAGCACGTAGGGATGCTGCAGTGATAAGTGTGAGGATTGGCTGTAAGTCACTTTTTTTCAGTGTAACTTCAAATAATCATTAAATAATTATTTTAAGTTAAGGACTATCTGTAGTCTGAGTATACATTTTCAAGCTCAGCTATACCCACTCTGCATTTTTAATTAAATTTTCTAATTGATTTCTAACACTAATAATCCATGGAATGTTCCACAAACTAGACCTGAACTTCCTAACACCTGCAAAACACCTGGAAGGTCCCACATTGGAAAAAGGCTATCTTAAAGGGAGTTTATGTTTCCTGTGCTTCTCTGTCTTATTTCCTTCATATTGGTCTACTTGCAAAATCACCATTTCCCCAATGTTTCTTTGCAGCTCACTTCTCCAAAAACTACATTATATATATAACTTATATTCAGTACAGTGTACACTTTTTCTTGACATGCTATTACTAATGTCTAATATTAATTATAAACCACTGTCTTGCTTCTTCATCTCTTAATTGAGGAAACCCAGCAGGCAATCCTGGGATTGAATTTCTCTTAATTCCTTATTGCCCCAGGGTTGGCTGTCTAATTAAAAAGCAGCTCCTAACTTGTCCAGAGACTGAAATAACAAGATAATCACACCGCCTGTTCTCGGTTAGTTTAAAATCCTGTCCCCATTTCAGAACAAATTATTTTTTCCTCTTTTAATCCAGTGTTACAACTGAACTTTGATTGGATGCATAAACACAATATGGCTTGTTATCTTCAGGTGTGATAGAAAGACTTTTGGAATATGCTGATTTTCGGATACCATCTACTTCCTATTTACCACTGAGTTAGGTTTTTAAGATGCCTTTTGCACATCTGGAAGAAATGTGTCCTCTGTAACCTCAGATTTTTAAATAGCTTCTGCAGAACAAAAACCTTCAACATGCTGTGACAGAAATCCCTGCCTCCCCACTCCACCTTTGAGACGTAGGTCTCTATAAATTAAAAATAAGACCTGACATTTCCATGCGAGCAGGTGGTAAAGTTGCCTTCTAGGAAACAGTGAGGCTGAACTAACTCATCACCTTTGATCTTTCAGTCACAATACAGATCTCCAGTAAGCGAACTGACTAATTAGTGATCTTAGAGAAAGAACAGATTTCTGGTAGGATGGATGGATGAAGGATAATCCTTTATCTACTACTTCTTCATATCAGTAGTGCCACGTTTGAGGAATCTCTGTGCAACATACTTTGAAGGGCTTCCAGGAATCAAACTGCGGTGTTCCCCCTACTGCTTTTGCTCTCTCCCTCCAATTCCTCATCCTTCTTTTCCCTATTGCTGCTGTGTTTTCTCTCTGTAAGCATCTATTCAATAGCCTCCACACACACACACACCCCAGGCTACTGTCATCTACCTTGCTTTCTCTATTCATCCACCAGTGATTAAGAAACGCTGCACTAGCCAACTGGTTACTGTCCTAAATGCACAGCTTTCAGCTAACTGCAACCTTCAGTTAGCCAGTACAGGGATTTGTTTGGGGAGGGGGGCATTTAAGGGCCACCCTAGTCCTTAGGTCCTTAATCTAACCATATAGCTCATCCCTACCAGTGTCACTCTTTGTTTTAGTAACTGACCCAACATATGAAATGCCAGTTTCAAAGTAAACCTTTTATTGACTAGTTTATTTATTTATTTATTTACATTTCTATGCCGCCCAACTCCCAAGGGACTCTAGTTGTGGTTATTGAAAGATATAAGTCATGGCTCCCATATAATCTTGACTAAATTTCCTTAAAATTCATCTCCAGAATTTTGAGAAAACAAAAACATTCCAATACGAGGGGAGAAGGGTCAAAAATTACCCTATCCTTATAAGAGTTCTACCTTTACTCTGTCTTATGTGCTTTCATGACAGGCTGAATGCATCCTCTTTTGCTAGCACCCAGCTCCCCTGAAAATCCTGATGCAGCTCGGACTGTAGGAAGAAAGTTATCCCAAGAGCAGCAGGTGATGCGGGTAGCAAAATGATGGGCCTCCAGGTTGGAAACACTGGTCACAGCAGTATCCTTGGGTTTTTTTTTTTTAAATACATTGGAAGGGTTGAATATGTACATTCAGGTAGTCCTCAATTTACAACAGTCCATTTAGTGACCGTTCAAAGTTACAATGGCACTGAAAAAAGTGACATGACCGTTATTCACACTTACAACCTTTGTAGCACTCCCATGATCATGTGATCAAAGTTCAGATGCTTGGCAACTGGTTCATACTTATGACCGTTGCTGTGTCCCAAAGTCACGTGATCAACTTTTGTGACCTTCTCACAAGCGAAGTCAATGGGGGGAGCCAGATTCACTTGACAACTGGGTTACTAACTTATCAACTGCAGCGATTCACTTAACCACTGTGGCAAGAAAGGTCGTAAAATGGGGCAAAACTCACCTAACAAATGTCTCACTTAACAACATAAATTTTGGGGTCAATTGTGGTCGTACATCATGGACTACCTGTACCTACAAATGCCAAAGACTCTCTTCTCTAAATTGGAACTGTCAGGGGGAGAGAAACAAACTATATTTGGATTAAAAGCTTATCAGAAGTATTGTTAACTGATGGAGAGGCTCAAGGTCAGAGGAAAAAAAGCTGGCTAGACAGCTGGCAGGTTAATCAATGAGGCTACAGTTTGAAATCACTCCAGTGCTCGATGAGTGATGCTGCCCTGTCATAGCTCAACCTACTTTACACAAATGCTCTGGGATTAAAAAAAGAAAAGGCATATCAACTCCTGCATAAAAGACAAAAGAATGTTACCAGTCAATAATAGCAACACTATCTGAATATTATTAATTGAGAAGGTAAGACAACTGGCTTTGGACAGCAGACATATCATTGGCTAGGGATAGGCAATATATGGCCTTACAGGTTGCTCCATTCCAATACCCGTCAACCCTTGGAAGCATGCTAAAAGATTTCCAGGAACTACAACCCAATATTTGAAGCTTCCCATACTGCACAGAATGTGTACCTGTGTTGATTACAATTCTGTCCTTCCCTAGATTACCTTGATTACTTATGTAATAGCCTAACCTGGTGGACTTCAGGTATGTTAGGACTATAACTGATAGAAGGATTACCAATAAGAATTGACCTAACACAAGAGAAAGCTGGGTTAAATGATACAGAAAACAATCAAACATTTGATTTCCTTTGGAATTTTAACCAGTAATTATGCAAAGTGACCTGGAGGAATATTAGGTTTTCAGCAAGCACGACAGAGTTGATCAAAATTGGCTGAAATAGGAAAAAAAAACACAATCTGAACATTCACATATTGTAGCTGCCTTATATCTTAATCTGCATGAGTGGCACAAAGAAACTGTGAAACCAGCAGCTTGCTCTGATTTTACCACTTTACAAGAAAGTCAAGGAAATGGTTGGACCACTAATGGGAGAAAATGGCAAGAAGGTGAGAGGGAGAAAGGAGAATTACTTAATTCCTTATTTGCATCTGTCTTTATGCAAAAGGGAAAAAATAGTCCAACCTGTCAAAAGCAGCACAACAGGAATGCACATCAAAATAGGCAAGGAATTGGTAAGTGAATACCTATTCACTTTGGATGAGTTCAAATCTCTGGAACCAGATGGTATACAACCCTGGGTACTGAAGACTGACAGATATTATCTTGGAACCATTTAATAAAATCTTTTTGAGCTTCCGGGGCATGGGAGAACTGCAGAGGACTGAAAAAGAGAGAGGAAAAAAGAAAAGTGGTTCCAATCTTCAAAAAGGGGGAAAAGGTGAATCCAGGAAACTACAAACCAATCAGCTTGAAATCAATACCCGGGAAAATTCTGGTAGTATAAGATAATGAAGCAACAGATTTGTGAGCAACTAAAAATTAACAAGGTGATTACTAGAAGCTAGCATGGGTTTGTTAAAAGCAGGTCATGCCATGCAAACCCTATCTCCTTCTTTGATAAAGTGACTAAATTAGTGGACATAATTTATTTAGAACTCAGTAAGGCATCTGATAAAATAGACCACAGCCTACCTCTTGGTAAGATAAAACAATGTGGGAATAGACTGCACACCACCAGATGGATTTGCAGTTGGCTGACCAACCACACTTAATGGAACGACATCTACATAGAGGGAAACATGCAATGGGATACCTTAAGGTTCTGTCTTGGGTCAAGTGCTCTTCAACATCTTCATAAATGACCTAGAATCCTTCATCTAGGTACTAGATGGAGAGATTGACGGGCAGAACTCATCAACTTTGCAGATGACACTAAGCTGGAGGGAATTGCTAACACTTTGGAAAATAAACTCAAAATTCAGAAGATCTTAACAGAGCATTAGGCCTTATCCAAAAAGATGCAGTTCAATGATGAGAAAAGTAAGGTCCTACACATAGGCAGGAAAAACCAAATGCATAGGTACAGAACAGGCAGTACCTGGCTCAAAGATAGTGATTGTGAGAGGGAACTAGCTGTCCTGGTGGACCACTGCTTAACTATAAGTCAGCAGTGTGCTGCAGCTGCCAAAAAAGCCATGGCTGCATCGACAGAGGGAGAGCATCAAGACCAAAGGAAGTAATAGTACTGCTCTTTACTGCACTAACAAGACCACATTTGGAACACTGTATCTGGTTCCAGTCATCACAATACAAAAAAGATGTTGAGGCCCTAGAAGGAGTGCAGAGAAAACAACAAAGATGATAAAGTGTCTGGAGGCTAAATCGTACAATGAACAGCTAAGGGAACGAAGAATGTTTAGCCTAATAAAAGCTTAGCGGGTGACATGATAGCTGTCTTCCAATACTTGAAGAGGGGGTCAATTTATTCTCCATAGCACCTGAGGGCAGAACCAGAAGCAATGGATGCAAGCCCATCAGAGGGAGATTCAACCTGGAATTAAAAGGAATTTCTGACACAAGAGAACAATTTATCAATGGAACAGCTTGCCCCCTGAATTTGTGGATGTGAAGAGTGGACAACCAAGAGTAAATTGTATAAGGACTCCTTGGGCAGGGGATTGGACTAAAATACCTCCAAGGTCCCTTCCAGCCCTATAATTCTGTTTCCCCATTTACAGTGGCAGAACCTCTGCCTGGCATAGAGATTGTATTGGAGCACATGTCCTCTTGTGCTCCTTATCCAAGGACTCTGCTACTGATGTCTAAGAAGTCCATTCTCCTAGATATTTAAACTTGAACTACCAATGTGAAGCAATAGCATTTTGAACCCCAAGCCCTGTGAATAACTGACCTTAGGCAGGATAGAAAAAGAAAATATAACATGGTAACTGCTGATGCTTTTTCTCTCCAGGCAGGCTGCCAAGCCCAGCTGAATATTACTTAAGATTGTTTAGTAAAGGATTTGAAGTAGCTGAGGAATCCCCCTGTTGCTATTCTGTTATGGAGATTGTCTGTAGCCTGATGGTCACAGGAGGCCAAGCGGTCAAAGGAATAAATCAATCAAACTTTTCTTGTTCCCTGAGTGGCTATGAAATGGATTTTTTACTCAATTCTGGCTGTGTTCAGATTAATGAGAAACATTCTCTTTCAGTTACATTAATTGCCAACATAAATAGTCTATATGAAAAGTACCCTTCTATATTTTAATAAGGGATGTTACTGCATCCAATTGTTGCTCCAGCTAGGTAGGACACTTTAATATTGAGTTCACTATGTTTCTTCCAAAATGTCTTTTCCGATGCCGCCAAGCCTACTGATCTTAGAGCCCCTTCTAAGATTGCTTTTTATCATAGTGACCAAAGGGTAAGCAATCTGAAAGCCAGGCACATCATTGAAATATGAAAAGAGTGAATAGATCTGAAAAAAAGAAGCTTCTTCAAAAGGTAAAATTACACTAGAATGTATCAGTGGAAAAACAGACCTGGCAAATATCTTTTTAATTTTTTTTTTTAAAAAAATCCTACATAGAGCACTGCCACAATATGTCTCAAAAATTGTTTTGGGTGAAATTTGATTTTAACTGATTGTAACGGAAGGAGAGGACACTATATATGGATAACATCAGTGCTGGTGAGTTTGGGGTTTGTTGCCTGTTTATAGTAGTTTGCCCTGTCAGTACTGATGGAGGTGTGATTTTTGTCTTGGAGAAAACCAAGAGATGAAACCAAGGAACTGAAAACCAAGCTATAAGATATCACTTTGTTCCTTAAAAATGGAGGGGGGGGGGTTATGGAAACTTTATGGTAGGTGTTTTTGCATCTACCCAGAATGGATCCTGGCCTCAATCAATTTTGGAGTGTAGCTTCAATATGCTATGCAGTCCCTGAACAAAAGGCAAATTGTTAGTATGGTCTCAATATGCTATGAAGATGTTGAACCAAAGGCAAACTGTTAGCAGAAAAGGCTATTGGGGAAAACCATTGCACAACTACTTTCACAATCATTGCAAATTTATTGCACCAAATATTCTTGCACTTATTACGCTAATGCCCATGCAGCTTCTGGTTGACCACTTTACTCTTTTCATGGGCAATGTTATTATGGATAAACATGTATATTCTGTAAACATAATCATGCGTTTTCCACTAACTGTACAACAATTTCTTAAATGAAGATGAATCATTTGGCATGTATAACCGAAACCTGGCTGGGACAGGAGGGGGGTGTTCCCCTTTCAGAGATCTGCCCAGACGGGTTTCAGGTGCTGCACCAGTCACGACTCCAGGGAAGGGGTGGGGGAGTGGCTATCATAGTCCATAAGAGTCTTTGTCCTCGCAGGATCCCTGCCCCTGAGATTGTTGGGTGTGAGTCTCTCCTTGTGAAGTTGGACTTAGGGGTGCAGGTGGGTTTGTTGTTGACGTACCTACCTCCCAGCTTCTTCAAAACAGCCCTGCCTGACCTGCTGGAGGCAGTAGCCGGGTTGGCAGTGGAGTTCCCCAGACTTATGGTCCTGGGGGACTTTAATCTGCC
>QLTV01003770.1:311200-393394 GCA_003457575.1 Thermophis baileyi | reverse complement strand
ATGATTTGATTGCTTATTTGTACCCAGACTATCATTAAGTGTTGTACCTTATGATTCTTGACGAACTTATCTTTTCTTTTATGTACACTGAGAGCATATGCACCAAGACAAATTCCTTGTGTGTCCAATCACACTTGGCCAATAAAAAATTCTATTCTATTCTATTCTATTCTATTCTATTCTATTCTATTCTATTCTATTCTATTCTATTCTATTCTATTCTATTCTATTCTATTCTATTCTATTCTATTCTTAGTGGCTAACAGATTTCTGTACCTTATGAATCTCTCAGCCCCACCTCGAAGAGGATAAGTAAGTCTTGCATTGAGAAAAGGTGATGGAAAGGTATGACAGCACTCTTCAAATATCTCACATTAAAGAAGTGTCAATGTTTGTTTTCTGTTGTTCTCAAATACAGGTCACAGAATAATAGATTTAAGATATAAAAAGTGAGGTCCCAACTCATTGATAGGAAAAGCTTTCTAATAGAAAGAGCATGGAATGAAGACAGTGGAATGAATTACTCAGAATGGTGATGGGACCCCTTTCATTACATGTATTCAGAAATTAGGCATCCTTTTCTCTGGGAAAAAGCACAAGATTGGTTAGGTTAATAATTTTAAATTGCTATCCTATCCTTATTTGGAAGGAAGCTTCACTGAACCCAATGGAACATTTCTGGGAAAATATAACATTTGCAGGCTATAATCATTCAAGAATGTCATGTTTCATATATTTGTATAATACAGCATATACCTATTTTATTTCTGCAATGATCCTCAACTCTCTTCCAGAAAATCAGATCCTCTATTTTATACCAAAGTTTTTATCACGAATGAACAAAAGCTTATTTCTTTGCATTTTCTTGACACTATGTTATTTTAACTACAAGCAGGGGTGAAATGCTACCGGTTCGGCCCGGTCTGGGTATACTGGTAGCGGCGGCCGCCGGTGATTTGGAGAACCGGTAGCAGCGGCAGCGTGAGGCTCCGCCCACCCACCCGGACGTCGCCATTTTCTTGTTTTTAACCCTCTGCGCATGCGCAAAGCGTTCTGCGCACGCGTAGAGGGTGAAAAAGCGTGTGTTTCCGAACCGGTAGGGAAGGTAAGTAGATTTCATCGCTGACTACAAGATATATTTTTATTACATGGTAGAGAAAAACTGCAAGAAAAACAATTGGTGCATGCAAAACTAAGAACCAAGTCACACTTCACTGAAACCTTGGAACCAACCTGGTTCTTGATAGGAGCTTACCACAATCTCGCTGAGTAAGGCCCATCTGATTCCACACAGAATTCTGTCACACTTTCTGGTCTAGAATTTGGAGCGGGGGTGGGTGGGGAGAAGTAATGGGCATTCTAAAATTCATCATTCTTCTTGCAAGTATCAGTGGTAAAGTTGAATCCCTATTATTCATTTTTAATCTTTTTTAAATGAGCAAATTTCCTATTTAGTTTAATACACTGCATAAACTCTATACAGCTTCTGCAAACTGATGCTTCGTAAAATGTGTTAAGTTTCCGTTTCCATAATCTTGCACAATGACCATGTTCAGCATGGGTTTGTGGAGCCCAACACTTCTGGAAGAGCATTAGACAGGAGACAGCTGAGATCTAGTATGAATGCCAACTTCTGCAAAAACCCTAATGGATTGCCTATAATTATGTGTATTTTAAATATGAATGGAAATAAAAATCTTTTTTTCATAAATAGTACATAAATAAAAGTTATCTAGCCTAAATGTATGTATATTCTATGATATTAAGATTGTGATTCAGTTCCACAAGATGGGTGGAAAACATAAATTACCTTGATTCTGGTATTTATCACAGTGGGTCTAGTAATCAGAAGTAAATTGCTCACAGTACTTGGTGTTTCTTCTGCCTCCCAAATTGCTAATGTCATGAACCTGTTACAGATTTGTTTTTAGAAGTGATATTTACAGGACACAAAATATTTTTATAACTCAGTGTTTTTTTTCCTTTAAAGCTGTAAATCTTTTGGTTAGATTAATTTTCTGTAATTATTTTATTAATTACTGTAATTCTTTTAAGATATATGTTAACATACATACTGTATGTATTTCTTGACTACTTTAGAACTCTTGCTTAATTAACTTAAATTAAGCAAAAGATATAAAATAGCCATGAAATAGATAACAGATAAAATTTACAGTAATTCACTTCTAGGAAAGGTAGTGCTGATTCATTGATATACATACATTTTTTCTCCTGTATTTTAATGATTGTTTTAAATGCTTAAATAGAAATAGCTCTGGTCTGGTCTGCTGAGTCTCAAATGTACCACAAGAGTTGTAATCCTAATTAATGTTTTTTGGATAATAATTATTAATCTCCTTGGATTTGCTATTGCCTTAAGTGGGCTATTCTAAATAATGATATTAGTTTTATTTTTCTATGAAACATATACATTAACCTCTGCTTATGAATAAATAGGCACAAATGTATCAACAGAAATTCTAAGATAAAGGTGTATAACTATCAATGCATTTATCTATCATAATCTAAAGATAGTAATTTCTATTATTAGAGAACTTAGAACAGCACCAGGGGATAGTAGAATAGAAAACAAAGAACTGGAGAAAATTTCAAAGCATCAAGCTCTGAAAATCAAAATGCGAAGATTATGGCATAAACATTGGTACGGTTGTACCAATGGTTATTGGCATACTGGGTGCCATAAAACAAAAATATATTATTAAAAATCTTGGATGGTAGATTGTGCATTGATAAATGTTCTGTCTGCCAATTACAGACACCACTGCTTGGATTTGCACATATACTATGCCAATATATTATGACATCTTAGGTTCTTGGCAAGAACCTGATGCATATTAAGCCAACACCAGCTAAAGAGAATTGGAAGCTGTGAGTTCACATTGCTGTGAGTTCACATTGTTCTGAATAGATAATAATAATAATCCCCCAGTGAGCCACTACCTTGACATGGGTGTGAGCCTTGTGTTCTCTGAGGAAGATGAGAGCTATGCCAGAGGTTCAACCATGCTGGACAGGTTTCAACAGAGTAAAACAAAGACTGTCTCTCCCATAAACAATACAGTGAGATGTAATTCAAAGAAACCTATACTGGATAGGTCGTCGCCTGCGTCAACAAGGACCACAATAGGTTTCTGGAGTTCCTGGACATCTGATGACAACTGGGCTATAGGACTTAGGATTGTTGCAACCAGGGCCGGAAGCTGTGTACTACTGGGAGAAAAGATTTGTACCTGTTGCAAATATACAAAGATTGAAAACAAAATAATAATAATAATTATCTGTTATTACAAATCAAGTCCAACAAGAATAGGATATCTGAAAAGAATGCACCAGTTCTAGAAAAAGCAACATCCAGAATAAAAAATAACAGAGATCAGCAGATCCAAGATTATTTGTAATATGAAATATAGTATTCACAGAAGCAGAACTGAAAGCCCCTCTGTGATGGAGATGGGTGGTGAAGATAGATAGAGAGATAGATAGATAGATAGATAGATAGATAGATAGATAGATAGATAGACCTCCCTCCCTCTCTCTCTCACAGACAGACAGACAGACAGACAGACAGACCGACCGACCGACCTGGATACGAAGACCAGAAAAATAATGACAATGAATTATGCCCATCACATACGCAGCAAGATTGACAGACTCTACGTACCAAGTAAAATAGGTGGGCGATGAATGTTATAAGTATACCAGGCAGTGGAAGAAAAATGCACATTGGAAGAATATCTGAAGAACAGTGAAGAAGATACACTGAAGCGAGTACACCATGAAGGATTACTGAGTTCTGGAGAGACCAAATTGGCCTCAAGAAAGATCAAAGGAAGAAAAGAGACATGGTGAGGACAATACATAAAAAAAAAAATAGCAGGCAAAACAAATAACAAGACCGGCAATGGCTAAGAGCAGGAAAGTTGAAGGAAGAGTCAGAGGGGTTAATTTTGGCTGTAGAAGACCAAGTCTTAAAAACAAATGCATACAAAGCCAGAATTGAGATAGCAAATGCTGCCTTTGCAAAGAAGCTAAAGAAAGTGGACCACCGGGTTAACTGCTGCAAGAAGATTTCATAGACTGACTGCAAATGGCATCGTAAAGTAGCAACAAGGGTTCACTGGAATAGCTGCAAGAAATACTGTTTTGCCTGCCAACAAAAACTAGTGGGACCACAAAATACAGAAAGTAATAGAAAATGAAGCAGCTAAAGTGCTCTGGGACTTTAAAATTCAAACAGGCACCTGTCACATAACACCCCCCCCAGACTTATCAACTGTCGATAAGGGGGGGAAAAAGGCTGAATAGTGGACGTGGCAGTACCTAGAGACAGCAGAATACAAGAGAAAGAACTGGAGAAAATCACAAAATACACAGACCTACTGATAGAAGTAGAAACATCATTAAAGCAATTAATACCTGAGCAGTTTCTGTTATTCAATATGCAGCAGGAACCGTTGACTGGACCCAGGTGGAACTTGTTAACTTGGATCAGAAGACAAGAAAATGAATGACAATGCACCATGCTTTGCACCCAAAATGTGATATTGATTGGGTGTATTTGCCATGAGCTGAAGACGGTAGATGACTCCTTCAGGTGAAACAAACTGTGGAAGAAGGAAAACATGGCTTGAGTTATTACATTAAGAAAAGCCAAGAATCCTTGCTAAAGGAAGTCAATCATGGAAAGCTCTTGAAAACAACGAAGGTGAAGGCTGAATATAGAAAAGAAACAATTGAGAACTGATTTGTTAATTGGAAGAACAACCCGATGCATGATCAATAGAAGGAAAAGCTGATTAAACACCCACATGGTATTGGTTAAAATCAGAAGGATTAAAGAAAAAAACTGAAGGCTTTATTGTAGTGGCTCAAGAACAAGTTTTGCCAATTAATTGTGTGAAGGTGAAAATTCAACATGTAATAACAGCAAATGTTGCCTATGTAGTGAAAAGGATGAAACAATTGACCATTTAATTGATGGCTAAAGCAAAATTTCATTTCATAAACTGATTGCAAGCAGCATCACGACTACGTTTCCACAATTATTCATTGGAAACTTTGTCAGAGGTTTGGATTTGAATGTAGTAAAAACCACTGGGACCATCAAGTTGAGAACTTTTTTGGAAAATTAGCAAATTAAGCTCTTATGGGACTTTAAAATCCAAAGACAGGCATTTTGTTCACAGCATGCCTGATAGAAGAGTTATTGGGGGGGGGGGAAGTCTAGCTTCATATATCAGGTAATCTGGGATTGAGGAAAAAGAATTGAAAAAAAGTACAAAATATCGGGACTTGCAGATCACAATTGAATGCTTATCAAAAAAGAAATCTGTTATATCAATTGTGATTGGAGCCTTCAGACCGATATCTAAAGGACTTCCTTGATGTCTGAAAATGCTGATTAATTAGACCTGGACATCTTAATTTTATTTTAAAAAATCACCTTGGTTGGATCTCTCTATATTCTTAGACACTATTTTAATAATTCTTAAGAATTAGGTCCTTGGTTAGGATTTGAATAGATAAGTTTCCAATCAGTCTTACATTGTGAATCTAATTGTATATTACCCAGATTTAATTTATTAAACTAGTCTTAGGCAGCCTTCTACAAACCACGGCTTTCATTTATGTGTTGAATTATATCCCCCCTTCTTTTGGAAGATGATGGGGATTATAATTCATCTAGAAGGCAATTGCCATCGGGAAAGCTTAGAGTTTTAACAATCTTATAAAGGATGCCCTGAGCTGCTTGAATGCTGTAAAACACAATCAAGGTATACCTTTTAATGTCTATTTATATATTTCAGTTTCTCATTTTACTTACAAAGCTGTAATATTTAATAATACTTATATAGAGCAATTGATCAAATATATCATAATAAATAACATTCAAATTTCTCCATGTCTTCAAAAATGATTGCTACATCTTTCAGGAAAGTGTTCCATCAAAGGAATAAAAATAAATACATCTGTAGGCTTATAGTCTGAATCCACTAAATCACTCCTGAAACTAAAATAGGTCAGTATCATTAGTTCTTAACCCACAGAGAAAGGGTTTATTATTCTTCTGAAACCAGCAGCTACATTTTGAACCAGAAAAATACTAGATATAAGGTCCCTTGTGGAAACCACCAATAATGATGAGGGGGAAAAAATAAAATTATTTGACCTGTGCTTTTTGGGGGGATGGGGTGTGGGTGGGAAAGACATTTCAAGAATCATACTAAAACAATTTGTAATACACATGAAGACAGTTAAGTTTACTGAGTTTTCTTACCCAGTTGGGTTTTATTGAAAATACCTGAACAACACAAGAAAGCATTTTGCATTAAAAATTGATGTAAATTATTTTACCCATCTGTGCTGAAGCAAATGTTTCATCAGTTCTGAAGTATCCCATTACTGATTTGAGGCAAACATGGAATCTAAGAGCTGCTGGCAAATAGTTGAACATGAATACTGACTTTCCATGCTCTTTTTGGTTTTTTTAAAAAAAACATTGCATTGAGAACACAGCCTATTTGTAAGAGATCTGCATATTGTGTGGAGAATTTTATCTCCTCTTTCAGGAAGTTGGAAAACGAAAATCTTAAAAGAGAGGAAGTATGGTACAATTACTATTTGTTGGATATTACTGTCCAATGGATGAGAGAATCCCAAATAAGATTAACATTATCACTCAGTCATAAAGCTCACTGATGTCAGCCTTGATCTCTCAATCTACTTACCTTACAAAATTGTAAGATGGAAACTGAATAAGGAATGAAGAGCCAAGAACACAGATGTTAAAAGTTGCCGTGGCAAAGCTGAATGAGACTGAAGAGCTTTGAAATTCCACAAGAAATGCTGCTGTTTAAATATGCCTTGAGATGTTTTAAGCAGATATTATCCAGCTGAGTGTCCTGCAAATTTGGATTATATAAAACCAGCAGACATGTTTCTGAAGGAAGATTTATTTATTTCTTCAGTTAGCATGAATGCCCACTCACCAAATGATGGCTAACAGAGAATTAAAACAACTCCCCAGTATGAAGAAGCTTTTATCAAAAGAAAAAAGAAAACATAAAGAGCCATTTTTGAATTTTTAAATTGCAATGTACCAACAAAGGAGGCATGCAAGGTCAGTGAAATAGGTTTTTTGCCTACCAAATCTAGCAAGTAATCTTCTGACATATAAACAAAAATGTGATAAAATAATGGAAAAGAAATTATTGTGAAAGATCCGTATACATGTTTTCTTCTATACAAGATAGATTACTGTTATGTGATTTAAGTGGATTTTTTTTATTTGAAATATTTTCATCAGTTGTGATATTAACGGAATACAATAAGAGTAAAACAGGGTCTGAGATAATGATTCATATCAGGGGATAGATATAATCTACCAGGGTGACATGATGGACACTATGAGTATAGTTTGTAAATATATTAAGATATAGTTTGATGATTGAAAAATTCAAAATGACATATTTGTATCAGACAGGTAATACGAACACTTTTTCTGACAGTGATTTCATTCTGGTCCTTCAATAGTTGCAAAAGGAAGGAAGGAAGGAAGGAAGGAAGGAAGGAATTTTAAATCCTTAGAAAATATTGACTGACTAGAAATTGTAGGTGATTGGTGAGTATACACTATAATTTGTGAACATGTATGTGTAGAAATAGTTTGGTGTAGTGGTTAAGGCATCAGTTCTAGTCCTGCTTTAGGTGCAAAGATAGTTGGACAATTTGGGGCCAGTCATTTTTTCTCAGCCCTAGGAAGAAGGCAATGGCAAGTCACTTCTGAAAAATGCTGCCGAGAAAACTGCAAGGAGTGGTTACCTGGAGAAAAAGTAACTTAAAGGTACACATTTCACGGATGTATGTGATATACCATTATATTTTCTACTACTATAATTTAACAAAAAAAGCATAAATATCTTAACTTCTTGTTTTTACATGTACTTGCATTTTACTTGCATGGATACTTGTTTCTAGTCACAAATTAGAGGAATGTTGTTGGCTACTATAATATTTCTTCTGCCTAGAATATGTAGCAGCAAACATTGTTTGTCTAGATATAACTTTAAAAATATAGTGCCATCTGCTGAATGGACTACCTGTTGTCATTCAGTCGAAGTGTTATGATTGCAGTTAATGATATATTTTAACACAAATAGTTTTCTTCCAGTTCTAGACAATGTAGGATAATTATACAGTGTGTGTGTGATAGACACTGTAGAATATATAATTTTAAAAAAATCAAATAATTGATTTATATTTCTTAAAATTATCATCTGTTGCAGTGATTTTTAATAAACTAACATATTCACCTTGAATGTATTCATCTGTTAATACATTAATGTATTTCTTACACATTAGAGAAGAATGTCAGCATGGCAGCATGGTTTAATTCTGAACATTGACAGGATATGGCTTACAAGCATTACACCTTACATGGTGCAATTTCTAATATTTTTAATGTAAAATAACAGTGTGGTTTTACTATTTACTATTCTAGCAAATAAGAGGATAATGCATCCCATTAAGTGCAATGCCATCTGCTGTGACTGGGTTAATCTGACAAAAATGCTGAGATGGGTAAGAGGTACACCGCTGTAAATGGTTAGAATTGGAGTGTGAAAATGTCAGTTTTTCATTCATTGATTCAATTCACAAATTAAGAAATAAGTGTTTCATCACATAAATAAATTAGCCTAAGTTACATCAAAATAAGTCTGTTTCAATAAGAATTGGCAGGGATTAACAATATGAACAAGTGCATGATATATTTTTAGGTGGCTCTGTATTAAAAGACTTTTAGCCTGGCATTCCTGGAATTATATTATGCAGTATATAAATAACTGAAATTGAGTCATACATTTCCTGTAGGTAACCAAACCAATGTATTTCTATTAGTTTCTCGACAGTTACAATGAGCTTTTATAATAAATGAAACTTGTTGCGTTAGTTAAGCTTCTGTGAATTTGCATGTGTGGTTTTATGTTTATTAACTTCCATTAATATTAATGTTCATTACATTTATTGTTCCCAAATAAGACTCCTCTAAAAAAAAAAAGTTTTGAGAATCTTAATAAAATAAAATAAAAATAATAAAACTTGAAATGTTTAAATACATTCTAAGAATATTTTATAAAATTTTGCTCAATAATTTTCAAAATAGTCCTAACAAGTGTTAACTAATAAGTAAGTATGAATCAAAACTACAAAGTTACTCATTCATTACTGGACAGTACACTCTAGTTCTATATATAAAGTTAGCTAAAATAATTTAGTACCAGACGCAACCAAATGCTACAGTGTCACTTACATATTTATTTTTGGTCTTAAGCATAATTGATTCTACTGTTAGTCTAAACCGTAAAGTGCCTTTTCTTTCATTTGTCCAATCCATATCCTGTTGGCTGGGCTTTTATGACCTGTCATCATTGTAATTGTCAAATAGTACTCAGATTTGTAAAAATTAGTAATGGAATAACTATAAAAATATAACTACATAATCAGTGATGTTTTTCAGCTGTTTGCCATCATTTTCAAATTATACATCAGTTCCGATATGTACCAATTGACCTTAGCAATTGAGTATTTTCATATGATGAGTCTTGATGTGGTGATGGCTATGGCCTATATTTTTATACCACTTCTTCTATTTCATTTTTCCTCATTTTCAAATAGCAACTATGTATCATATTTGAAATATTAATTATTTAAAATGCAAAGTTCATGCTTTCTCTTCACATTAACTTACACTTAATTAACCTTAAGTTCTATAATCAAACATATGTGTATTTAAATTGTGTTCTAATTTTGTTGTACAGTCACAGAAACTCTGAATTTATTTAATCCTGTCCCATCTTAAACTCCTTTTCCACCAATTCTTTTTGGGTTTTCCATCAAACCCAAACCATTGTTGTTCCTCATCTTATCTATACTTTCTGAAAGTATGAAATGGTTAGTTTTGCTATTTCCAAAAGAAGAGATATGCAACACAATGATAGCTTTCACATTATGAATGTTTCCACATATTAGTCCAGCTACGCTAATGGGCCGGTTGATATAATGCATTTAGTAATATATGAGCAGTAGATATATTAGCAAGACAAAAATGCAGATGGCAATCCATATGCCAGTCGCAAGCCTGAGTAAATAGGGAGGGCTGGGGAAAGACTAGTGATTTACTCCAATATTAGCATCAAATCTTTATTGGAAAAGTTCCAATAAATATGCTACCAGAAAGTGTAACAACATCCCCCCCCCCAAACTCCTGGGTTAGAAGATATCAAACACATTACTAGGAAAGAGCTAAAATGTGTTATGAGTAGTCTAGGAAATTATGATGAAGAAAAGGAACTGGAATGCTGAAATGTTGATAAAGTTATGACAAAAGAAACACTCATGGGCTTCATCAGCATTTTTCAAGGTCATGAATACAAAAGGCCATTACAAAATATCAAAAGCTTTGTCAACATTAAAATCAATATCAGTGGCACTCAGAATATATTTGATACTTCCCCTTATGTATCTCTTTGGGACAAATCTTGTCAATCAGGGTGTGTTATGTCAGCTGAAAGAATATTAAATCACTTTACAAGAATTGTTATTAAAAGCTTAGGTATGTTTAATAAGCAAATAGGCCTAGAGGACCTGAGTTGGGTCATTCCCTTACTAATAGTAAAAGGTTTTGTTACCTTTTTAAAATATATCTTCTCAGCAAAAGCTTCTTGTAATTCATCTTCTTCAAAGCCTCAAGTCTAGTTAATTATGAATCACCTTAAAAGTTTGTTCTATGTTCAACAGCGGATTCTGCTTGTTTCTTGATTCCAGTTGCTTCAAACCATTCAACAATATGTATTTCAGTTTTTGAATGACTTTCTTTCTGTTCAGTGCCAAAAAAATAAATAATATTTCATAAGCTTTACTGGATTCTCATATGATGAATAAAGAAACATAGGGAATTGAACTACTTTGAAGGAAGCTCTAATTTAAATTGGCATTTCAGTCTCCATTCAATTTCCATCTTTTTAAGACAATGATTCTTCTTGCAATTTCAAAATCACTGTTTATAGTCTGCATAAGTGAGCATTGTAAATTCCACAATTGTAAGTTTATTTAACAGTGGTTTAAACATCCAGCATTTATCTCTTGAATAAATTTTTTGAAAAGAAGAAAAATAAATATATTTTTTCTCTACATGATATTTATTCCTCCATGCATCTGAAAAAGAAAGCATAATAAGTAATCTACTACATTTTGGGCAGTATGCCAGAGCTCTTTGTATGAATCAGGATTTACCAAGATTTTGTGAAAGAACCCATTCATGTCTCCATGAATCATGCTTTTCATAATATTTTCTTTTTATTTGGAACATAAAATGAAAAAAATGTAATTTTTCTCATTTCATTTGAAATTGTAGTAAAATTTTCCGTTTCTGCATGTTTTTTCAATTTCAAGAAGCCACAATTTGTTTTACCTAAATGCCTTTATTATAACAAATTAATATTGTTTGTAAATATAAGCTCTTAAAAATGCATTTTTCTTCTTTAGTTTCAGAAATATTGTTAATTCCCTTTTAAATGAGTTATTCAGTTTATTAGTATTATCGGTAACATGCATTAAGCTAACTGCCATGAACTTTTCTTCTTTTCTTTGTCAGCTTGTTAAAACCTGACATTATATTGGACATTTTCCAGTCTCTTCATATAAAGAGTGATCTTAGGGTATCTAACCTATTTTTATTTGAAGATTTAAAACATTTCATATTGAAGAATTCTTGGATAAATATGTGAACATTGTGATTTGTTTATAAGCCCTAGAAATTCATTTCTTTTCACCTATTCAGTTCCTCATGCTTCTTCCTCAAAATTCATTTATTTACTCACTTTCTTTATACGCTTCTTTGTATAAATGTTCAAGTGTCAGTTTAGGTATGAGACCTAATATGAACTCTCACAAGGGATAGGAAGAATTCTTACGGGTGCCCTTCAGTGATATTTATTCTTCCACAGGACTGTGTGGACCGATGATAATACACTATAGCTAAACTTCTATAATTATGGTTCTGAATCAGTGATCTAAGAGTTCTTATTTTCATTATTAGGGACATTTTTAGTAATTAGCTTTTTTAGCAGCTTTCTCCATCAATGACAAACATTATGCTGAGCTTCCCTGGCAATTTCCTACAAAAGTCTGATTTTAAAAACTGTGGTCACTATTCCAATACTTAGCAACTTAGGTGAATTATCACTAAATGTAGCAGTTGCATCGTATTGCACTTATGTTCTACTTGCATGTTTTTATAAGGGATTATTAGTTATATATATTATACACACAATAAAATATGGATTATAATATAGATGGTAAAAAGATGTGGAGGGAGGGAACAGGATGTGCAGGGGGAGGTGGATCTGCTATTGGTTCATCAACCACCTTCAGCATGATACTCCCCCAGTGGGGCCCCCAAGCCAACTGGCAAAGCCATGTCTTCAGGCAAATCTCACCTCAGGGGGCAAGATGTTCCAAAGGGCAGAAGCCATGGCAGAGAAGGCTCTTTTCCTGGATCCCAGGAGCCGAAATTCCTTGACTGACAGGATCTGCAGCATGCCTCCTCTCCTGGTGCAGGTGAGGCAGACCCATTCCATTGGGATGAGATGGTTCCTCAGGTAACCTGCACACATACCATTCCTCCATGAACCATCGGGAGAGTTGGGAGAGATGGGTCAAGAAAGGCCACACAGGTGCTATCCTGTCCATTGCTTCCAGATTGTTACTAAGGCTTTGGCAGGACCATGCAGCAAAACCTCCAGACAGGATATTCCCCAGTTCCATCTGGAACCCATTCAGGTCCATCAGTTGTCAAGGGTGGTCTGCTTGAATATGTCTGGCCTCCCTGTGGAGAGGAATAGAATAGAATTCTTTATTGGCCAAGTGTAATTGGACACACAAGGAATTTGTCTTTGGTGCATATGCTCTCAGTGTACATAAAAAGACAAGATACATCAAGAATCATAAGGTACAACACATAATGATAGTCATAGGGTACAAATAAGCATCAGGAAACAATCAGTATCAATATAACTCGTAAGGATACAAGCAACCAAGTTACAGTCATGCAGTCATAAGTGGGAGGAGATGGGTGATAGGAACGATGAGAAGACTAATAGTAATAGTAATGCATCAGAATGGCATAAAAGAGTCTTGGGGACACCAGAACATGATCTGACCATGATGGGGGGGGGGAATGTTAAATCTCCCAACAGTCTGTGTTGCATTACTGAGTGCATCACAGTAGCATAGATAACACAACTGCTGTGTGAACTGCACTGACTCATAGTAGACTTCTGGGTGCAATTCAAGATGCTGATTGTCATCTTTACAGTCTTATATGGCATGGATCAGTTTAATTGCAGAACAACCTTTCCCCAACAGTTTCTGCCCATTCTACCACATCAGACACGGTAGGTTTGCTCCCAAGTCCCATCAGTAAGGCTTTGATACTTGGTGGATTCTAGAAAGCATGGCTTCCCTATCATGGAACATGTCTTGTGGAACAGCCTCCCCATAAAATACAAAAAAACAACAACACCTGACTCCTGCTGACTTTCTGGGAAGCCCTGACGATCTGGTTAGTCCTCCGGGCACTGGGGCTAGAGTGTTAATAAAGCTCTGATGGGGGTGCAGCAGGGGTGAAATTCAGCAGGTTCGGACAGGTTCTACAGAACCAGTGGCGGCGATTATGCGCAATTCGGAGAAGGGGCGTTGGGCTTACCTGATACGCTCCTTCTCATTGACGTGGAGAAGCATCCAGGAATGGGTTAACTCCATCTGTAATCCGATAGGACTGAGTCTGCAGTTTGAGATGACACGCCTCCTCCGCTTGCTTCCCCAGCTTTTTGACGAAGGAGCTGATGCAGACTGACATGTTGCACTGTGCTGAAGCAGTATCCCCTCGTGGACCCAGGACCGGACGCTAATCCGGGTGGGGCTGGATGCTGTCTCACATCAATGAGAAGGAGTGTATCAGGTAAGACCAACGACCCTTCTCCATCTAGGTGGAGACAGCATCCAGGAATGGGACATACCAAAGCTGGCAGTCCTATTGGGAGGGCGCATTCCTGTCCAAAGTCCCCTGCTCCGTATGGACCCTTTGAAGCACTCGCCTGCCAAAGGCCACCTCAGCCGAGGCTTAAGTGTCTAACTTATAGTGGCGGATAAAAGAGAGGACCAGATGGCCACACGGCAGATCTCCTCAATGGATGCTTGAGTTGCCCACGCCGCAGTGGTGCTTCTGGTGGAATGGGCGGTGATATTTCTTGGCAGCGGTAATGCCTGAGTCTCGTAAGCTTTGGTAATACACGCCCTAATCCACTGGCCCAATGTTGAAGGGGAGACCCTGTTGCCCAGTGTGGCCGGCTAAAAGGAGACAAATAGAGATTCCGTCCTCTGCAGGGATGAAGTCCTTCTGACATAGATGTGGAGGGCCCTGCGCACATCCAAGGAATGCCACCAATGTTCTAAGCGATGGACTGGCTCAGGACAGAATTTCGGCAGCACCAGTTCCTGAGCCCTGTGGAACCAAGTGTTTACCTTGGGAATGAATGTAGGGTCCAGCCTCAAAACCACCCTGTCAGAGTGGAACACAAAAAGGTCCGACCGAATCGACAGAGCCACCAGCTCTGAGATTCATCTGGCCGATGTTATGGCCACTAGGAATGCCACTTTATAAGTAAGATAGCGCAAGATGGCTTCCCTCAAAGGTTCGAAGGGGCCCCGGGTAAGGGAGTTCAGAACCTTGGTCAAGTCCCATGTGGGGAACCTATGAACAACCGGGGGCCGGAGGTTGGTTGCACCCCTGAGAAACTGGCGAACCACGGGGTGTTGGGAGAGGGACTCCAATGCCCCGCATGTCAAAATGGAAGAAAGGGCAGCAACCTGTCTCTGGATAGTGTTCGGAGATAGCCCGTTATCGAGACCCTCTTGGAGGAACTCCAGGATCTGGGCTATGGAAACGTCCGTGGGGGACAATTCCCCTTTTGCACAACACTCACAAAAGGCCTTCCATGTGGTATTGTATATACGGTTGGTCGAAGCTCTGCGTGAGGCCTGAATTGTCTTGATGACCCTGGAAGAAAATTTGTCCCCACTCAGAAGGCTCCGCTCAAGCACCAGGCGGTCAATTGGAACCACTGGGGGTCCAGGTGGACCAACGCCCCCTGGCTGAGGGAGACCCTGCTCTGAGGGATTCTCCAGGGTCAAACCACAGATAGGTTCACCAGGTCTGCGAACCAAGGCCTCCTGGGCCAATGGGGGGCCAGCAGTAGAAGTTCCGCTTCCTCCTCCAGCAGCTTCCTGATGACCTTCGGAATGAGTGGAAGAGGAGGGAATGCGTACAGCAGTCCTGTGGGCCATGGACTGCGCAGTGCATCTATCCCCTCTGCCCCTGGTGTCGCGAATCTGGTGAAAAATCGTGGGAGTTGGCAGTTGTCTTGAGTGGCAAACAGGTCGACCGCCGGGAGGCCAAAATGGTCAGTCAGTTCCCGGAACAGGGATGGGTGCAGACACCACTCCGCATGGTCTACTGATGCTCGGCTGAGCCAATCCGCCTGCACGTTGGCTACTCCTGATATGTGTGCCACCCGTATGGACCGCAGGTGGGTCTCCGCCCAGAGGCCCAGTTGCTCGACCTCCTGCATAAGAGGTCTGGAGTGGGTCCCTCCCAGGCGGTTTATGTGAGCCTTCTCCGTCAAGACTAAAATGTCTCAGCCTGAGACCACGTTCTCGAACTTCCTGAGGGCAGGGTGGATCGCCCAGAGCTCCAACCAATTGATGTTGTGGCTCAGATCCTCCTGAGTCCACTGTCCCTGGGCCATGTGGGACTGGAGGTGAGCTCCCCAGCCAAAAAGGCTGGCATCGGTTGTAAGAGTCAGGCGGTGTGGTTCTCTGAATTGGCAGCCCTTGGATACGGCCTCAGATGTCTACCATTTGAGAGAGCGGATCATCTCTGGCGGGACCCGAACCCTGATTCGTGTACTGCTCCTACCTGACTTCTGATACGGAAGGAGGAACCACTGCAGCTTTCTGCTGTGGAGTCGTTCCCACGGGGTGATAGAAATACACAACACCATCTTTCCCAGGAACTGGGAGAGGAGTAGTGGAACGGTGCGTTCTCTCCTGATACGGAGTGCCAGCTCTCTTAGACTGGACTGGTGCTCCTGGGATAGATACACTTTGGACTCCACCGTGTTGATGACTGCCCCCAAATGAAGTAGTCGAGTCGACGGAACTAGGTGGCTTTTGGCCGTGTTTATGGAGAAGCTGTGGACCTGTATCGTGACCTCCAGGTCCCTCCTTGCCTGTTGTTCTGAGCCAGACTGAATGAGTATGTTGTCCAGATATGGGACAGACTGGAGATGGCCCGCCAGGGCGGCCATCAGCTTGGTAAATACTTTGGGGGCGGAGGATAGGCCGAACGGTAGCGCCCGGTACTGATAGTGTTTCCCCGCATAGTGGAAGCGGAGAAACTGTCTGTGGGCTGGAAGGATGGGGACGTGAAGGTACACTTCCGTCAGGTCCTCTGACGTGAAGAAGTCGCCCTTTCTGACACTAAGATGGTCTGAAGCGACTGCATTTTGAACCGTCGGTAAACAATGCGACGGTTCAGGGTCTTGAGATCGAGAATTGCCCTCCATCCCCCCGAGGCTTTTTGGATGACAAACAGTAGGAAGTAGAACCCTTGTCCTCTCTGCTCCTCTGGAACCGGTTGGATAGCCTGAATCTCCAAAAGGTGTTTTATGGCCGATTCCATGAGGAGCCGCTTTGTCCGATCCTTTGAAACAGGACACCGGATGAAAAACCTGGTGGGGGGTGGTGGAGAGGAACTCCAGGGAGAGGCCCGACCTCACCATCTCCCTGACCCAGGCGTCCATGGTTGTGTCCTCCCATTGGCTGGCAAAGGACGCCAAGCGACCCCCAATGAGAGGGTTGGACGAGCAGTCACCTCGAGCACTGAAAGGAGCGACCCCTCCCACCTTGAAAGGACCGTTTGGGAGGGTACCCTTGCCCTTATCTGCCCTGCCTGTCCTGTTGCTGCCCTTGTCTGAAGGGAAATGGCCTTTGAGACTGAGGCAGCCCGAAACCACTGTCTGGCCCTCGATATGGAGAGGGACGAAAATAAGGCAATGGGCGTGAATCGGCCCTCTGAGACATGGATGGCAGGACCTTGTGCTTGTCCCTGGATTCTACTAGAATGGGCTCCAGGGAGTCTCCAAACAGCCTATCCCTGGAATACGGGGCTGATGCCAATGTCCATTTATTCCTGGCATCTGCTTGCCACTGGCGAAGCCACAGGAGACGTCGGGATGCTACAGAGGAGCCGATGGACTTGGCCACGAATCTCACCGCATTTAGAGTGGCATCCACTGAGAATTCCATTGCTGCCATAATCTTGTTGAGATCCTGATGGAATCTTGTGTCTGCGGCTGGAAGTCTATCCTGCAGCTGCCTCAACCATAGCAGCGAAGCTCTGTTAAAGAATGAGGCCGATGTGGAGGCCTTAACTGCCCAGGCGGCCGCTTGGTGAGCTTTCACCAATGTTTGCTCCGCCCTTTTGTCCTCCAGTCGGAGAGATTCCTCCGGGGAGCCTGTCACTAGGGAAGGAGAAGATAAAGCTGCAACCAGAGCATCCACAGATGGGACTTGGAGAGACTTAGAGAGGTCTGGACCCATATTATAAAAGCGCCTGTCTAGACCACTAGGATTGAGACCTGTTCCAGGCGAGGCCCACTGCCTCTGCACTATGTCCAGGAACAACCTTGGGATGGGAACCTCCTCTGTCTCAATAGTTGGCCCTGCAAATAGCGGATCTGCCGGATCAGCTGATCCTGAATCAGCATCCTGAGGTGTCTGGGTGGTACCCAGCCTCGTGGTATTCTTTGCTTTGAATAGCAATGATCTAAATAGCGGGGGCCTAAATAGGCCAACAAAGGCAGGTAAATCAGGCATTAAGCCTTCATCATCAGATAAATCCAGATCACGTTGCATATCGTCCCCGGAAAGGGATGCCTGCTGGAAGACGCAGGGGAGTAGGCCTGATCTTGAGGAGGAAGAGCCTCCCCCGCAAAATGGAGCACCTGATGATGCCCATGGGCCCTGGAGGAATCTATCCCCAGAGTTGCCCTCTGCTGTAATACGGCTGCAATCCCTTGTCTGATGGCCTCGGAGATCAAAGCTCCCATACTGGCTGGGATTAGAGGCTCTGACCGCTCATCCGAGCGGAGGCCTGCAGCGGTGGGAGTAAAGGTTGCCTCGGCCGAGGAAGACCTCTGATGTGCAGGTTGCTTCCAGGTAGGAGTAGGACCCCTAGGGGCTGGCATGGAGCCGAATAACCACTCACTATTGCCGGGCAAGGTCAAAGGTTGGTCCCTGGTGTCATCTGGAGACCATGCTGCCGTTTGAGGAGCTCCAGAAATATCAGGTGGCTGCAACTGCTGTAAAGCAGAAGAGAAGGAGCAGGCCGGTTGGCCTTCCTGAGGACCACTTGCCCTCCTGGCTGAATCCCTCTGGGCCTTGGCAATCACATTTTCAATGGCCTTGTGCCTTTGTTTGGTCTCCTTCTCAGCAGTCTTAGAAGCCTTTTTGCTAGAGCGAGGCTTCGGAGCAGCTTTTCTTTTAGTGGATTGGGTCCTAGAAGGCCCTGCATTATTGCTGCTGCCCAAAGATGGTGCCGGGCTGTCTGCCACGAGGGCAGCATCGTTGGCCATGGCGTCTCGCCCGAAAGGGCCCTGCTGCTGCAAGCGCCGCTAAGTGCAGGTGCTAATTAGCGTGCCCGGAGTGCGGGCAGGGGCTAATTTGCTTCCCGAAGCTGTCAGAGGCTGTGGCTCTGATCCTGGGGCATGGGCGCGCGGCGTGGGCTCGAAACTCACCCCGCCATTGAATCAAAATGGCGCCTCATCCTTCCTGCTTCGCGCCACTGCAATGGCACGGTTGAAATGTGCCCCGGCTAGCGCTGCGGAGCCAGGCTCGTGCGCGCTGCCTTAATCCTGCTGCCATCTGGTAGTGAGGAGTGATCAGGCCAAAGGAGCCCGAGGGTCAGCGTTTCGGAGCCAAGCTCGTGAGCGCTGCCCTGTTAGATCTGTCGGCTGACAGTCTAACCGCCGCCCATGCGGCCTTCAGCGGGATCAGGCGATAGCCCTTCACGCTGGAAAGGAGAGCAGCTCGATCAGCCAAGCTGAGAGCCGCTGCGATCCGAAATAAGCTGTAATTAGTTTGAAGATCAGTATTCAAGAATGGGATAACTCTGCAACACGTCTGGTCCAGGCTACGACTGAGTCTAAAAGCTGGGGAAGCAAGCAGAGGAGGCGTGTCATCTCAAACTGCAGACTCAGTCCTATCGGATTACAGATGGAGTTAACCCATTCCTGGATGCTGTCTCCACCTAGATGGAGAACTGGTAAATTGCACCACTGACTGGCACCGCCCCTCCCCTCCCTCTCACTCCTTCTCTCCTCCTTCTCAGGCTCATACACACAGAGCAAACATGAAAAGGAGGCGAGAAGCAGCCAGGTTGAACGCTAGAAGACTTGGCCGAACTTTTCTGTTGGTTCTGTGGGCGTGGCTTGGTGGACATGGCTTGGCCACACCCACCAAGCCACGCCCATAGAACTGGTAGGGGAAAAATTTGAATGTCACCTCTGGGTCCAGGTATATTGCTATATTGCTTATGAAATTTCTTAGGGGCTTTGACATGATACTTCTTATGTAATAGATTATGAATTTGTCACATTTTTGTTTACCACACACTGTGTCTTGCTTGATGGGTGGCCATATGCTAAATAAATATGAGCAAATTTCCCCTGCTTCAGCTTTTGGAGTAGCATAGTTCTGACATAAGGATATACAAATTGAGACTCTCTGGAACTGATTCATGATACATCTATCTTATGTAGAAAAGTTGAATAGAAAAAGAAAAATACCTTTTAGTTTCCAATGGGCAAAAGACATGAAAAATACTAATTATCTTTATGAGAAATACATATTTCAAGAGGCAGCATGTACTACATTTTAAAATCATTTTTACAAGGTGTCAGCAATTGAAATAAACCTATATGGCACAAACAGCATTCCCTTGTGAGGCTTTATAAAACATGCTAATCTACCACACTGAAGCTGCAGCAGACGTTTATGCTCAATGAGTGCAGGGCATTCTGTGGTCTCCGGGCTATTTACAAAGATTATCCCCATTTCTACTGAAGCTTCAATTATATTAAATTAGGTCACCAAAAGGCCACTAGAGCACATTTTCATTTTGGAGCACATAGTGATCCCCTTTCATCCCATCAATTTGAAGCCAAAATAACTGAAAGTTCAAGAGAGTATTTTGTTAAGGTTTACATGTGCCTAGTATAAAAAAAACTTCTGTATGGAACTATTAAAGAAATTATAACAGAAGATCCTGAGGCGTAATCATATATGGTTAGTTATAAATATTTGACTCTTATTACAACTAGGTTGCACTGAGAAGTAAAATTTATAATTGCATTTTCAGCTTTTTGATGCTGAGATTTTGCATGAGGGAATATCAGAATTCTATAAATAATATAAATTTTATTTTGGAAAAGAGATCAATCCACAGCTGTTATAACATTAGATCATAATTAACAAAAATATGCAATACGGGTGAAATTTCAGCATAGCACTCCTTCACAGCATAGGATTAAGCAATTAATTTACTTATCAATTCATAAAAAAAATCCCTTCATTGGAAATCTGTTTATAGTTTCTTTTATAAGTATTTGATTTTCCAGTAAATATGCAAATGACAAATATAAGCATTATGTATCATCAAGTCATTTTTACTTTTAATGATTACACATTTATAACTGCCCCCTCAGTTGCCACCCGCAGCTGACCTTTGTCATCTTCTTTGCCTGCCTTTCCTCTCTGGGCCCTTCGATGCCAGCTGGGTTCAAACCCTATGATATGGGGGCTCGGTCAGCCATGTTGTGTAGGGCACCTTTGCCCTTTTGTCCTGCCTCCTCCAGACATCTTGCAGTGTGGGAGACACTCAGCCAAGTAGCTGCCAGGAATTGTCAACAGATGTCCTGGCCATGCATGGGAAAAATGTAAATGAAATGTCTCTATCTCATCAGGAGTATTGCCCTGGCTGGCAATGGCATGCAGCTGAGTGGACTTGCAGTCCGGGCCCTTATCTTTCCCAACAGGATGGCAGCATCCACCTGCCTGCATTCCCCAGAACTTGCCTCTGGCACTGACTCACCCACCCACAGCTCACCCACTGGCATATTTGCCTGAGACTCCTGCCTCTTCCCATATTGTGGTCACATGAGGTCCTCACTTAACAAGCTGCACGGTCCTGAGTTTCTAATGGCAACCGGGACTACTAAGTGTAGTTGCTAAGTGGTGCAGTCATATGACATTGCATTTTACAACCACATCGCTTAGGACAGACATTTTGGTTCCAATTGCTGTCATAATCCGAGAATTACCGATAGTCTAGTTGTGAGGTGACCAGGCCACAGGTAATTCTCCGAAGGGCTTCCCAGTTGAGGAAGGGACACAACTGCTACACAAATAGTATTTGTTTTTCTCCCAATTGCTAATGCAAAACAACAGAGTGCTGATGAACATGATTGTTATCTTTATTTTTATAACAATGTTTATACATCATTTCTGTTTTAAGTTACAGAACAAGTATATTTTGGGTGCAATCCATCAAATATTACACCTGTGAAACCCAAGGTAAGATGAGCCACAATTAGACAAGAATGTTTGGGTAGTATCACAGGTTCTTTATATATACCCAGGACAGCAAGCTCCAAAACCCCAGATAGCTAACATAACCCCACGCTCTAGGCAACCCACAAGTATTCACTGTCTACTATACCACTCTTCCCCAATTCTTCTACAATTCCTGTTCCTCTACTACTACTTTTTGTTAGTCCAACTTCTGGAGAACAGTAACTTTTCTATTTGCCTTAGGTTGCTTCAGGCTGTTTTAGTTTCCCACAATAACAAAAACCCACCTTCCCTCTCACTCCAACATCACCACCCCACGTGTCTCTCTCTGCTTAGGTTTCACAGCCACCAGTTGCTGGGCTGGCTAGGGAGAGAGGTCTTAAAGGGACAGGGCATCAGCGACCCAGGGGCTGCTCATTTTGCAGGCAGTCTATCCTATCACAAATAGCTGCCAAATACTGTATTTCAGAGTCATGCTGATCCCTAAGAGTGACATGCTAAGTATGGGAAATTGTTATATTTATTTAATGTGGCTATAAAAATTGTCTTTACTTTAGGCAAATAATAACATACTTAATAGGATTCTAGTTTTTTGAAAGGCACCCCCCTTTCAAAATTACTAGAAAAACAAATAGCATTTTTGTTCCATCCTTCCGAGGTGGGTAAAATGAGGACCCAGATTGTTGGGGGCAATATGCTAACTCTGTAAACCGCTTAGAGAGGGCTGTAAAGCACTATGAAGCGGTATATAAGTCTAAGTGCTATTGCTATTGCTATTGTATAAAACCATGGTTAAAAAATACTACTGAAACTTGGCTTGGTTAATTTGCTAACACCAAATAACAAGTCCAAGTTTTTAAAATGAGAGTTGTCAGAGGTATCTGCTTGAAATTTTTAAAAAGTAACATGCATAGTTAACAGCAGTCTATCAACATAATTTAAATAATTTCAAATATGCAAAATCAACCAATGATGAAATGCGAGCACAGTTCAGATTAGATGTTAAAGCACATAACTATTCAACTATGTTTATCCACATCTTGATGTAAACAAAATTGTAATGCAACTTTAGTTTTCAAGTACTTATTTTCTTCAATCTTCAGATCTTAGCACAAAGCTGAGAGTTCTGAAAATTATTTTACAAAAACCCATTCTTAATATTGCTTAACAAAACCAACCACTTATTAGTCAAAAAGACAATTCTTACAAAACATTGTAACAAAAGACAGATTACTCTCTTGACTGATCCCTTTGCATCTGCTATTCTTTTTGTACCAAGATTCCTTAGTGCTTCATTTCATATAAATGACTTTTTCATTGTAATATTGCACAACCGTAGGAACCCAGTTCTCTAGGTATCCTACAGGGCCTTTTTTTTCCTCTATACAGTTCAGCAAACCAATTAGTATGATATTTTTATCTCTAACCTGATTTGGAACTAATTACAAATCAGTACAGTTGATTTGTGTGCTAAATACTCCAATCAATTTATATTAGGCTAGTATATCTCACAAATAAATGGGAGCTCTTAACTATAGACACAGTCATGCATTTTAAAAATAACATTTGTTCACATAATTGGTTATGTTTATTTAAACTTGATTATAGTCATAGACCAGCATAAAGGGTGGAAGTATAAAGTATGTGAAGTAAAAGGATACACTCACATGCATAGACACACATATTCACACACAGCACAGAGAAGATAGATGCATAAGCAATATAGACGGTTTAAAAGTTATAAAAATGAGAATGTAAAAGGAGTTATAGATGTATATGTATGTATGAAGGAATTCCTAGAAGGGGCATTGGTCTTACCTGATACGCTCCTTCTCGTTGGGTGGAGATAGCATCCAGGAATGGGTTGACCTCATCTGTTCAGTTGATTGGACTGAGTCTGTCAGAGTTGTAATGCCACACCTCTGTTGCTAGGGCTTCCCAGCTTTTGACGAAGACGAAGTGACAGACTCGACGTGTCATTATCGAAGATCTTTTCCTTACTGATCGAGGACCAGACAATCTTCAGGGTGGGACTGGATGCTATCTCCACCCAACGAGAAGGAGCGTATCAGGTAAGACCAACGCCCCTTCTCCATAGTGGTGGAGATAGCATCCAGGAATAGGACATACCAAAGCTGGCTGTCCTATGGGAGGGCTACAGTCTGGTTCGAGGTCTCCCCTTCCGTATGGACACGCTGAAGAACCCGGCGACCGAATGCCGTCTCCGCCAAGGCAAAGACGTCCAATTTATAATGATTTATAAATGAAGAAGGGGATGACCAAGTGGCCGCTCTGCAGACCTCCTCTAGAGATGCCTGCGTTGCCCACGCCGCTGTTGTTGCCACGCTCCGGGTTGAGTGCGCTGTCACTCGCATGGGTCTAGGAAGGGACTGCAGCTCATAAGCCTTGGCAATGGTTGATCTAAGCCACCGTCCCACGGTGGAAGGTGTGACCCTGTTACCTAAGGTAGCTGGTTGGAATGAAATAAGCAGAGCCTCTGTTTTCCTCAGGTTTGCAGTCCTCTTAAGATAGATGCGAAGGGCCCTCCTCACGTCCAAGGTATGCCACCTCTTCTCCAAGGGGTGGACTGGCTTAGGGCAGAAATTGGGCAAGATTAGTTCCTGCACCCTGTGGAACCAAGTGTTTACCTTGGGTATGAAGGAGGGGGTCCAACCTCAAAATCACTCTATCTGTGTGAAACACACACAGGTCCTTCCTCACTGATAGAGCGGCTAGCTCAGAGATCCACCTGGCCGATGTAATGGCCACCAAAAAAGCCACCTTACACGTTAGTAGGCGCAGGCTGGCCGATCTTAAGGATTCATATGGGCCCCCAGCTCTAACCAATTGATGTTCTGTTTCCTGTCCATTTGGTTCCACTGACCCTGAGCCATCCTTGATTGGAAGTGCGCCCCCCAACCGAAGAGGCTGGCGTCTGTTGTCACAGTTAGGCGCTGGGGCTCTCGGAAGAAGCATCCTTTGGAGATGGCCTGTGACATCCACCAGATGAGGGAACAGAGTACCTCCCTCGGAACGTGGACCCTTGCTGGCAAACTGCTTCTGCCTGTCCTCTGGAAAGGTAAAAGAAACCATAGAAGATCTCTGGAATTCAGGTGTGCCCATGGTGCGATTGAAAAGCTGTATACCATTTTGACCAGGACCTTTGATAACAGAGCTAAGTGCACCATCTGCTGTCTCTTGACCTTGCCTGCTAGGTCCCTGAGGCTGTCCTGCCGCTCCTGGGACAGGTAAACCCTGCACTCAATGGAATCTATAACTGCTCCCAAGTGGAGCAGGCGGGTTGAAGGAGTCAAATGGCTCTTCTCCATATTAATAGAGAATCTGTGGTGTCGAAGTGTCTGGATAGTTACCTGGAGGTCCTCTCTTGCTTGATGGACAGAGGAGGACTGGATTAAAATATCATCCAGGTAACATTGGACACGTACGGGTATAGCCCTGAGATGGGCCGCCAAAGCGGCTAGTACTTTAGTGAACACCCTAGGCACAGATGAGAGCCCGAATGGCAAGGCTCTATACTGATAGTGGGTGCCTGCAAATTGAAACCTAAGATATTGCCGATGTAAGGGCAGAATAGGTATATGCAGGTAGGCCTCCGTTAAATCAATTGAAGCGAGGAAGTCACCCTCCCACACGCCCCCAAGGATGGATTGAAGCGACTGCATCTTGAACCGCCTATATACAAGATGGCGGTTCAGTCTTTTGAGGTCAAGAATAGCTCTCCACCCACCCGAGGTCTTGGGGATCACAAAAAGAATTGAGTAGAATCCCTGCCCTTGTTGGCCCTCTGGGACCCACTGGATAGCTCGAATGTCCAGTAGGTGCTGTATAGCTGATTCCATGAGGGCCCTTTTAGAAGCGTTTTTTGATACTGGGCAGCGGATGAAAAACCTCGGGGGGTGGAGAGTAATTCTAGGGAGAGGCCTGATCTCACCGTCTCCCTGACCCAAGCGTCCGATGTAATTTCCTCCCATCAGTTGGCAAAAAGGACTAGACGAACAACTTGTCCCCTGTGAAGGGGGCAGAGGCAAGTCGCCACTTGTGGCGGGTGTCTGCCTGCCATTGCCTCAGCCAGAGTAAGCGATGAGCAGCCACAGAGGAGGCAATGGCCTTGGAGGCAAACCTGGCCGAGTTCAGGGTGGCGTCAGCTGAAAACTGTACCGCCGCCACGGCCTTGTTGAGGTCTTGATGCATTCTCGTGTTCGCTGCCGGAATCTTTTCTTGTATCTGGCAGAGCCATAGTAACGTGGTTCTGTTAAAGAAGGATGCAGTTGTGGCTGAGCGGACTGCCCAAGTGGCTGCCTGATGGGCTCTCTGGAGTGACTGCTCTGAACTCCTATCCTCTGGTCTCATGCCCTCCTCAGGTTCTCCAGGTATGCTGGAGGATGACAGTAAGGTGGCCACTGGTGGTGTCTGGAGCACCCGAGCCAATTCTGGACTGACATTGAAAAACCTTTTGTCTGTCAAAGATGGAACTGGGACCACCCCCGGAGTCGCCCACTGCCGTTGGACTACGTTTACGAATAGTCATGGCGAAGGATGACCTTTGCTTCCTTGCTCGGTTCCGAGAAGAGTGGATCCACGATATCTTGGGGAACCGGTGCTTCTGGCCCTTCACTGTGAGACCCAAGATGGGCCGCATTGGTAGCTTTGAAAAGGAGGGATTTGAAAAGACTAGGAGGAAATAGCCCGGTAAATGCGGGCTGGTCAGGCATGAGGCCTTCATCCTCTGACAGGTCTAGCTCCCTTTGCTCTACTTCCTCTGAAAGCGATGGCTGGCTCTCTTGGGAAGGAGCAGGGGAACCTGGTTCTTGTAGTGGAGGAAAGTCCTCATGGCCTGGGAAAGCCAAGCCTGAGCGATTGGCTGATAAGGCCGAGACCTCAGAATATGCCCGTCTGGGCTGCTGTAGTCCAGCAGAAATGCCCTGTTTTATGGCTTCTGCTATGATATCCTGAATATTATCAGGAAGCACAAACTCTTTGCCTATCTCAGGGCGCAGGCCTGCGGCCGTTGGTGTGAAGGTGGCCATAGGGGCCTCTCTGGAACTTTTACTGGTCCCCTCCATAACCCTTGTTGGGTGGGTCAAATCTGACATAGAACCCCATAGCCCTGTATTGGGGATAGGCAGAGGGAAGTTTTGAAGGGAGAGTTGGTATGCAGCTCCCTGTAGTGACAGATCTTGGAATCGTGACCTGTCAGAAAGTCCAGGCTCGCTTTGCCAATCTGTGGAAGGAGGCTTGTTCTTGCTGGCCCTATCGCAGATTCTCTGTAGGGCCTGATCTCTGCACCTCTCATCCCTCTGAGCTGCTTTGGATGTCTTGCTATACTTGGCAGCCTTGCTGCGAGCCTTAGATTTATGAGCTGTCCAAAGGTCGGGCGATAGCGAAAAGTGGCTTGGACACATGCAGGGCGGGGCTGAATAATGGCTCCTCCTGTTGAGAAGAGGCGTATCAGGTAAGACCAACGCCCTTTCTCCAACGTGGGAGGAGCCATCATTCAGGATGGGACCTACCAAAGCCGGAGAGTCCCTAGGGAGGGCAGGTCCAAGCCCAAGTCACAGAGACTCCCCTAGAACCTGCTGAAGCACCCTTCGACCGAAAGCTGCGTCAGCCGACGCAAATTTGTCGATCTTGTAGTGCCGGATGAAGGGGGACAGAGAAGTCCAGGTAGCCACCTGACACACCTCCACCAGAGGGGCCTGTGTCGCCCAGGCAGCCGTCGTAGCCGCACTCCGAGTTGAGTGGGCCGTAATCCCCAAGGGCCTCGGCAGTCCAGACACTTCGTAGGCCTTGGCAATAGTCCCCGAAACCAGCGCCCGATGGTTGTCGCAGACACCTTCCGCCCTAGCAATTGAGGCAAAAAGGCCAAAAAGAGCGCCTCTGTCCTGCAGATGTCACGAGTACAGTCAACGTATATGCGAACCACTAGACGGACGTCCAGCGTATGCCAGGTTATCTCTGAAGGGTAAGAAGGATTCAAACAGAAACTGGGCAAAACGAGTTCCTGAGTCCGGTGAAAAACAGAATTGACGTTTGGAACAAAAGAGGGGTCCAATCGAAGAACTACCCAGTCCAAATGAAAGATACATAACTCCTTATGGACCGATAGCGCCGAAAGCTCGGAAATCCGGCGAGCCGAGGTGATCACTATCAAAAAGGCCACCTTGTAGGAAAGGTAACGCAGGGTAGTCGAACGAAGAGGTTCGTAGGGGGCCCCCGTGAGAGACTGCAATACTCTGGGGAGGTCCCAGGTTGGGTAACGGTGTATGACGGGGAGCCGTAGGTTGGACGCGCCCCGCAAGAAGCGTCGGACCGTTGGAAACTGGCCCAGTGAGTCCACCTGGTCGCAGGAGAGGACCAACAACAACGCAGCCACTTGTCGGCGGAGGGTATTAGGGGAGAGGCCCATGTCCAAACCCCGCTGGAGGAACTTCAGCACCTTGGGCAGAGGAATGTGCGTGGGTGAAAGACCCTCCGAGGCACACCAGGAACAGAAGGACTTCCAGGTGTAGGCATAGATGCGCTTGGTGGACAGGCGACGCGATGCCTGGATTGTCAAGATCACGTCCGGGTCATCATCCTGCCGCCTCAGAGTGCACCACTCAACCGCCATGCAGATCCGAGTGCACCAGCGGCCCCTGGCTGAGAGACGTCTCCGTGACGGGAATCCTCCAAGGCGGCTCCACGGACAGGGACTTCAGGTCCGCGAACCAAGGTCTCCGCGGCCAATGAGGTGCTAAAAGGATGACCTCTGCCCGATGTTCCAGGACCTTCCGGATGACATGCGGCATGATCGCCAGTGGTGGAAAGGCGTAAAGAAGCCCCGGCGGCCACTGCACCCGGAGCACATTCACCCCTTCCGCTCCCGGGGAAGGGAACCGAGAGAAGAACCTCGGGAGCTGCTTGTTCTCCGGGGTGGCGAACAGGTCCAGCTGCGGGAGACCGAAGCGGCTCACGGGAGATTGGAAGAGGGAAGGATGCAGGCGCCACTCCGCATGGTCCACCTCTGATCGGCTGAGCCAGTCTGCCTGGGTATTGGAAACCCCGGAGATATGGTCCGCAGCGAGGGAGAGTAGGTGATGCTCCGCCCACAGGCCGGGTTTGAGGGCCTCCCTCATGAGGGTGCGCGACCGAGTGCCCCCCTGTCTGTTGACATGGGCCATGGTCGTTGTGTTGTCTGTGAGGACTAGTACATGATGGCCTGCCAAGGAGGTCTTGAATTGCTTGAGGGCCAAAGAGACCACCCGAAGCTCCAGCCAGTTGATGGAAGCTGTCAATTCCAGGTGAGACCACCGACCCTGAGCCAGCAGGCCATTGGAGTGGGCACCCCAACTAGTCAGGCTGGCATCTGTTGTAACAACCACCCTGGACGGCTCGCGGAACAGGCACCCCCGTGCAAGAGCCGGTGACCGCCACCATGTGAGTGACTGGAGGACTGCTGCAGGGACCAGGACCCGGGACTGTGAGGTGCTGCGGCCCGCCTTCTGGAAAGGTAAGAGGAACCATTGAAGATCCCTAGAGTGTAGACGTGCCCAAGGGGTTATAGAAATACAGGAGATCATCTTCCCCAGGAGAGTGGACAAAAGGGCCAGAGGAGCCCGGTGGTCCCGTTGTACTTGGAGGACCAACTGCCTAATGCTGTCCTGTCTCTCCTGGGAAAGGGAAACCCTACACTCCAAGGTATCGACAATGGTCCCCAGGTGAGGGAGGGTTGTGGAAGGGGTAAGGTGGCTCTTCTCCAAATTGATGGAGAACCCGTGCTGTTCCAGCGTGGAGATAGCTACCTGGAGATGGCGCCTCGCAAGATAGAGGGAGGACGCCTGGACTAAAATTTCGTCCAGGTAGCACTGGATTCTCACTGGCAGGGCCCTGAGGTGGGCAGCCACCGCGGCCAGGATCTTGGTAAAGACCCTAGGGGCCGAGGAAAGACCAAAGGGAAGGGCCCTATACTGGAAATGCCTACCTGCATAGCAGAACCAGAGGAACTGCCGATGGTCACGGTGAATTGGGATATGCAGGTAGGCCTCAGTTAGGTCAAAAGAAGCTAGGAAGTCGCCCCTCCTGATACCCCCTAGGATGGACTGCAGGGAATGCATCTTGAACCGCCTATACTTAATGTAGCGGTTCAGACGCTTGAGGTCCAGAATCGCTCTGTATCCCCCCGCAGTTTTGGGAACCACAAAGAGAATGGAGTAGTGTCCCTGTCCCTGCTGGCCCAAGGGGACCTTCTGGATGGCACGAATGTCCAGCAGGTGTTGGACCGCTTCGTCCATGAGGGCCTTCTTGGAGGGCACCCTGGAAATGGGACATACCACGAAAAACCTCGTGGGAAGGGAGAGAAACTCTAGCCTCAGGCCCGTGGAGACCGACTCCAGGACCCACCTATCCTGGGTGGTCAGTTCCCAAGCAGAGGAGAAAAGGGACAACTGGCCCCCAATAGGAGGGCTAGGGAGGGAGTCAGCGGGAGCGTCTAAAAGGGTGATCCCCTCCTTCCCTAAAGGGATGCTTAAACTGCCTCCCCCTCCCGGATCTGTCGAACTGCTGGCGCTGCCGAGATCCGGACTGACCTGAGGCCCGAGGGAAGCTGAAGGCCTGGTCTGCCGCCCGAAAGGGCCGACGTGGGTAGGGGGATGAACAAGAGTTGCCCCTCCTGGAAAGAGAAGGTAAGATTTTCCTCTTGTCCCTAGTTTCTATCACTATTGGGTCTAGGGACTGGCCAAATAGCAGCTGCCCCTGGAATGGAGCCGACGCCAGGCGCCATTTGTGGCATGTGTCAACTGGCCACTGGCGGAGCCAGTGCATGCGTCTCGCCACCACAGCCGACGCCATGGCCTTTGAAGCGAACCGGGAGGCATGGAGAGAGGCATCCCCCGCAAATTGCGATGCTGCAAAGACCTTATTGAGGTCCTGGTGAGCTCTCAAGTTGGAGGATGGAATCTGCTCCTGAATCAACCGGAGCCAAATTAGAGAGGACCTGGCAAAGAAGGACGCTGAAGATGAAGCTCTGATGGCCCATGCGACGGCCTGATGTGCCTTGATGAGGGCCTGTTCGGTTCATTTGTCCTCAGGGCGAAGCAACTCCTCAGGTTCGCCAGGCAATGTCGTGGAGGAATGGAGGGCCAGAACCGGGGCGTCCACTCGCGGAACAACAAGCAAGGAAGCTAGCTCCGGAGCGACATTGAAATGCTTGCGGTCCAGGGAAGAGGCTGCTGGAGCTGACGCTGGAGACCGCCATTGCCGTTGGACATTGTCCAGAAAGAGAGGAGGAGCAGGGACAAAGTCCTCCTCCGGGGCAACCTCCGTAAATAGTGGGACAATGTACTGTGTGGAAGCGCCCACTGAGGACGTTGAGGGACAATCTAGGCCCGCGGCTGTACGAGCCTTGTACAGCAGGGACTTAAAGAGGGCCCGCGGGAACAGGGCTGAGGAGGCCTGTGGTTCTTGAGGCATGTCCTCGTCCTCTGATAGAGCGTAATCCCCGCCTTCAAAGTCGAGAACCTCTTCCTGGTCCTCTATATCAGATTCCCCCGAGTAATGCTCGGGACTGGGGTGACAAGCTCTGAGGCCGGAACGATGCCGCGATCTATGCTGCAAAAACGCAGGGGCACCCCCAGCCGAGCGCATGCATGCTGCAATGCCTTGTTGCACTGCTGCTGTCAACATGGATTGCCAGGTGGCAGGGTCCATTGGAATCTGGGCAGCGGAAATCTGTTGCCCCGCCGCCGGGGCAATAGACTGCGGTGTGGGGTCTGAGGGCGAGTCGTGGTCCCCCAGGGACTGGGGTAAAGAAGGCCGGGGGAGACGCCCAGGGATCCACAGAGACCTGGAAAAGGGCCGGGTTATCCAGGGACATGGCCTCAGCCAAGGCACGAGGAACCTGCTCACTCTCCGGATTCCCAGGCAGGGTCCCAACTAGAGAAGATTGTTCAGCTGCGCGGGAGCAGATCTGCTGAAGGACCTTGTCCCGACGGCGTTCAGCCCACTCAGTGGCCTTGGAGGCATGACTCGAGCGAGAAGAAGCTTCCCCGTGTCATGTGGAGACGGGAGGAGCGACCTCCTTGGGGGCGGGCCTGTCAGTCTTGTGACGCCTCTTGCCCCCGGGCTTATCTGCCTGGTGCTGGGCCATTCCCGACTATGAAGATTTGGGCACTGCAAAATGGCCGCTCTGCCCGGGAGGAAAACAAAATGGCCACCTGAGAAAGCCTTGTATAGAAGGCACTGTTCAAAATGGCCACGATGTTGAGGGCTCACAGAATGGCCACTGCGGCTGAGCCCGACGATCCCAGAGCCGTCCCTATGAGGGCCAAAAACGGGCAGTCTGAATCCGAGGAGCCAGGCAAACAAGACTAGCCGGAGACGCAAGGCGGGTGAGCCGCTTCTGGGCTAGCGACGAAGGCCATCTGAGCCGAGACTCCAGTGTACTTCCAGGCCTAAAAAATGGCGGCTCTACAGAGAACAAGGAGGTCGCGCGAGCCGAGGCTCCAGCGCTCTTCCGACCTCGAAGTGAGCGCCCGACCACCTGCCTCCCGGCGCGAACCGAGGCTCCAGCGCACACAAATAGGACACCCTTTTACCGGGCTAGTGTCGGGGAGAGCAGCGGAGATACGCGAGCCATGGCTCCAGCGTTTTAGGAGATGCCTGTTTAGGAAGCGGTGCTGCGCGAGCTGAAGCTCCAGCGATTACAGTCAGCTATAGGGCGTGTAACGGGCAGGAAAAAAACCTCACCCAGGCAGCGGCAGGCTGGAAGTAAACGGGGCGAACCGAAACTGCCAAAAACAGCTAGGCCGACCCCCGAATGGCTCGTTAACGAAAATAAAATCCCAAGAGCCGACTTCTGCCGCGGCAGGAGCCAAGGCTCGACTGCCAGGAGCACGAGCAATTTTGGAAGGGAGGAAGAAACTCACAAGTCAAACAGTCCTTGATCATAGCCAGAAACGATCAGTAAGATAATGGGAAGGGCAAAAACGTAGTCCGAAAAAACAGCCCGAGTCAAACCAACGATAGAATAGCTAGCAATCAGGAGGGGAGAAAAATGGGTCCACGTCCGTCCTCTCTGAGGACCAAGTCGGATCTGGGTCATAGGAGGGCGGACCCAGCAAAAAGTTACAGACTCGGTCCTCATTCTGAGTGGACGAGGACAACCCATCCTGAATGATGGCTCCTCCCAAGTTGGAGAATAAACTAACCCAGTCCAGTTATTTTTGAGGACTTTCCTATTATGATATCCGTAATCAGTTTACATGAAACACACAATGGAACACGAATTGAGCCTGGAAATCTACTGATAGTCATTACAGTGACTTTAAAACAGGTGTTATCCTGTCCTGTGCCAACTTCACCTTCTAGGTTATCTCCAACCCCACATAAAGCATGTTACAATAGTGAACTGAGTGCCAATAGGGCAAGGCGTCATCACCAGAGCATCCCCAGAAGATCCATAAGTACAGTAATGCAGTAGCCAGGGAAAGTTGGGGAAAGTTCCCCCTTGCCTATTCCTGTACATTGCATTGTGGCTGAATGTATTTCCTTCAGTAAATTGAAGCCAGTTTAGCTTAGCACTGGAAAACTTTTTTTTTATGAACAAGCCAAAGAACATAAATATATGAGATGTGACAAACTCTAATAAAAAAAGTTAAATAACAGTAATGGAAAAGGATAATACTCTAAGATTACTGCTAGATCACACTAAAAGCCATTCCATTCCACAATCTTTTTATTCCACAAGACCAATGAAATACCTCAGGTAAATCCATAAATAAAACGTAAGAGTAGTACATCACTTATTACATGCATTTTCTAAATTCTGATTACAGCATGTAATAATCATATACTGTAAAAGTCATTAAGAGTTTTTCCTTTTTTCCTTACTTTTCTGAAATTGTCTTATCTTCTTTTAAAGCCATCTAACATGATGACCAATTGCAGTGAATTCTTCAGTACTAAATTTATTAAATTGTTGCATTAAATAAATGGTACATATAGAACCATTATGAAATAAATTTTTGCATACTGCCTAGGGAAAGATGATTAAAACTGCAAACAATGGCAATAAACTCAACTGTACTCAGTATGACTTGCTTCTGAGATGATATGATTAGGATAGTGCTATAATGCAATTTATTTATATAGATTTTAGAGTATCTTAAGCTTAAAGCTAAACTGTGTAATAACTCTATAAACATGAACACACAAACACATACACAAACACGCTTAAAATAAGACACTGTTATGTCATACTTTGATCTTACCATTACACATAAAACTACCAAATGAAAATAAAAATTATATTTACCTGTTGTTATTATGGAAACATGTTACAATTGAATATGTCACATTAACTCAATTTATCAGCAATAGCATCCTCCATTTTACACATTATGTATTACCTATCAGATGAAAGCCTGCTATGTTTATGATATAATTTCATTCTGTGAACAGTCTAATGTTACTAATTATTCAAATTAAATTATACTTGAATGTTCATGGTGACAAAAAGCTGTGGTGTTAATGCTGGTCTTATGCTTTCTTTTCTGGTAGATTAACATACAATACTATACAATGTTTTGTTTCAATCAAGATTAAACATAAGGCATAATGGCCTGGTTCCTACGTATCTATGGAATATATTTCAAAAATTGGAAAATATAGGCTTACTCAATATGCTAAGCCACAAAATGTGCACATACAAAACACAAGGTAGAATTTCAACCATTTACACAAAAAATGGCCGTTCCTTAATCTCAGTCTCAGAACATAATATCTTTCAAAGGAATCTATCTGTGTTGGAATATTGTTTAGGAAACATATTCTTGGAAACATTCTTGGATATTACTTTACTTCATTTCATTGCTCACAAATAAATATGCAAGTTTTTTTTCAAGGTCCTGATGGCCAGTTTTTATTTTAATGACAAATTTTTCCAACGTGTATGGTTAACATCCACTTTAGAAAGAGAAAATAGGATTTATCAGAAACATGTAAACATGGAACAGATCCCTATCTTCACCTCCAAAAATGGGACAATCAAAATTTCACTGACTTCAAAAGACAAGAGGAAAAGGCCTAGAATTTAAACCCTGTTGTAGAAATGTATATTTCATTGAACTTGAAAAAGTGTTCTGCAAATAGTCTTGTCTGCAGTAAATTATCTATGTCTGCCATATGTACTGATAATAGCAAATTACTGAATATGGGATATAGTATGTGGAGAGTGGAGATTTATTACCATGTCGGATCTGAAATCTGACAGCTACTAGATCACTAATTATTTGAAGAAATACTTGTTTCTTTTGTAGTTAAAAGGATGACACCTATCCTACTTTTTCAATAAAATATGCATCAATTGTGATAGAAATACAATTCTCAAAATTCCCAGACAACATGTTCAACTGCTACGCTGACTTGGAATTTTGAAAATTGGAATCCAGTACATTCAACAAGCATCTTTGGAAAAGGCTGGGATAAATCTCCCTTCCCATCTGAGCAATTCCATAAGTTGCGTGTAGAGAAGATCCCCATAAACTGGGAAATTGTAATTCTCCTGCAAACAGCCTACTCAGTGTCTCTTATTGAATGTTCCTTAGCCATCACAGTCTTCCATCTTTCCACTTGCTGAGTCCTTTTCTAGCCCTTTCCCTCAATAATTCCTAGCTTTTGACATCTATTCTTTCTGTCAGCACCATGTATAGGGCACTCCTACAAGCCAGCCTACGATCACTTACAATCCTACACCACAAAGCACAACCAACAACATTATGTGGACAATTCATAGTAATTTACCATTAAACGAGTGAAGAATTGAATGAATCATCCTGAAATTGAGGAACACATGACTGTAGTAGCACGGCACCACTGAAGCAGCCACAACTTTCCAAAACTTCATTCCCTTGATAGTAATGGGTATCACATTCTGTAAGTTAGCCCATTTGAGGTACCTTGGTTGAAAAAAAAATGCCTTATGATGTAGTTTCATCCAGCTAAATACTGCAGACACTAAAGATTTATTAGTATATAGACAGAATAGAGATAGGAGTGGTGCGGTGCGGTGGCCTAGAGGAGGCTGTGAGTTCGATCCTAGGTAGAGGCAGATATTTCTCTCTCTGGGTACAATGAGAATATATCTGCTGAACAAAACTCCGCATTGGCAACAGGAAGGGCATCCGGCCAGTAAACACTCTGCTAGCTCCATTCAGTTGCCCAGACTCCACCCCGCAAGGGATTATGTGGTCGCTAAAAGATAATGATGAGACAGAATAGAGATTAACTAAATTGTTATATTCTTCCTCTTTCTCGTACTACTGACAGAAAATCCAATCCTCTCATGAAGGGGCATCTTTATTTCTTGCCACCAATTATTTTCTTTGCAAAAAAAAAAAAAAAAAAAAAAAAAAAAAAAAAAAAAAAAAGCTTCAATTTACCAGCTTCAAATTTGGCACAGATAATGCAGCTCTTGGCCAATTTCAGTTAATCTTCAAAAAGTTAATACGACTGGATGTGGCTGATACTTGGATAGGAAACCATGTAAAATCCTTGATTTGTGCCTGGAAATTTAAAAAATAATCCTGGTGGATGACCATTGAAAACAACTTCATACTATTGCCAAGAAATGAACATGGGTGTTCATTTGGGTGTTCACACACCCAAGCTTATTTCAAAGGAGACTTTACTTTTTTACTCCCCAAAATAGGACCGTTTTTCTACAAATTTTATTAAGTTCCACCAAAACATTATAGATCCATTTTAAATATAAAATTAGACATTAATTACCATGATTTCTATGAAAATTAGTATGCTTTCTCTCTTAATAATCTCGTTTCTTGGAAATGTTAACATTTAAAATATATTTATAGTAACATAGCTTAAACTCCCCTGCCACAATTTGGCACCAATATTATTAATATTTTCTAAGGTACTGAATGGAAAGAAAATGCAAACATTCTCATTGCTACGTATCATACTAATATGATAAAAAACAAGGTTGCATCAAAAGGTATTTAAGTACTTATATTACATGAGTAGAATGGTATCGACTATTTTTATTTTTTAAAATAAATTTAAATGACTTTAAATTCTTAAATTGAAAATGATTTTATTAATCAATGTATTTAAAAAAAGAATTTTGCCAATATAATGGTAAATTTCTTTTTATTTTTAATTCATCACACATAATATTAAAGTATAATTTTCAAGTTATAATAGTGTGACTTTTATATAGGAGAAAAAAAATGTGTTTTACATACTTAAAAATTCTTACCATTATAGCAAATTCAAAACATGAGCAGCTGATTCCAAAATAGATATGGATTTGTTACCTGGTTCTGTTTAATAACATAATAGATTATTTAGATGAACTTACTTTTTATTCTAGTGATAGAATTATAAAATGCAGCATTGGTTTGTAACATAGCTAAAAATGTTAGCTGGCTTTGTATATGTCAGTACCATGGACAGTTCCTCCGTATTTTTCTTCCTGCTCTAAAAAGCATCATTTGAAGATCATTCTTTACCAATTTTTTTTATTTCATTGTTTGTACCACAAAAGATTTACTCCCCTAACTTTTTTATGTGTAATCTAGTGCTATAGAGAATGGTTACATCTTTACAGTCACTGCATCCCCCAGAATAATGAACTCTTTTCTAAAAATAAGTACCATGGAATATTTAATTTTATAGCAAGAGCTCTGACTAACATGCGAAGCAGGCCTTGTGATAAGTGACAGAATAATGAGAAAGTATTATTATCTGACCTTTTGAGACACTGAAAAATAAAATGCACCTGAGGAATCTTTACAGTAGAACTCAACACTGTCTTTCTAAGTAATATAATTCTGTATTATGCTGATACTTGTCCTTTGAGATGGTCTGATTCCGTGCAGAAAATTAAATTAATTTTCTGTATTCTCTGCTGTGATTTACATACATGGTTCTATATTGAATCAGTACGGTAGAAATTGAGCAGCACTGAATATCATGAGCTTTTTGAATTCATGAAATAGCAATAAACTCTGGAATTTTCAACCATAAGCAGTGATAGGCAACAATTTCAGCAAAACAGAAAAAGTGATTAGAAAAATTGATGGATAAACTTCTCAATGGCAAGTATTAACGATGCCTAATTGTAACTTCCAAAATCAGTGAGAAAGCTATTATTCTATCAGCTTCCCAAAGGCATTATTTAGCAATTGTGCAAATAGAATGCTAGGTAGATTTGGGCCAGCATGATTCTTATGTTCTTATGAATGCTACCATTGGGCAAAAACTAATATTTTAATGTTAGAAAACAGAACCTAATACTTGTTTCAAAAGACTTTCTGGAATGGAGACTTATTTCTCTTCTTTGAAACATAAATACCGGTACGTATTTAGAAGGCTTACTTCAAATTAAAAAAATGTTGCTGCATTGCTATGTTTGGGATAAATATAGAGTATACGTTTAGTTAAGCACAACCAATATATCACTATCACCATTCCATAACCACTACTACTTGTGATGAAGAGAGATAATATTAACAGGTAGTGAGTCTGCAAAACTGCCAACATAACATAAAGACATTCATATTAAAAAAGAAAGAAATCCTATTGTATTGGCAATAATACAAAATGTAATATAACTTCCCAAGTTATTGAAAATTTAGGTTCAGTCATAGCAGGAACATGTTTAAGTAAAGGGAAAAGCTGTACAAATATTGCACTCTGCATTTTTGTACTGAACTCAACTGGACTGTATTCCAAATATAAATTATGCTAGGACATCATAGACTACGGAACTTCAGTACATAAAAATTCAGAACAGGTTTCCACAGCAACCTCACTGAGCTCTGCACCCTTCATTCTGCTGCATTACATAAATACAGAACATATATGCTGAAGAGAATAAATCAATACATGTATATATCTAACAGACTTATGAAACAACTACTGGATAAGTATTACAGCATTCAGAATGGAAAAATAACTATAGTATTTAATAACAATAAAATCATATTTTGTACAATCCATATGTTGTATCCATATGTTCTAAGGAATATATTTAATGAACATTCAATATGTTAAAATACAATATGCAATATTAAAACAGGACATACTAAAGTGCATTGTATATTTCAGCAATGGGTTAGGGAAGGTTAGGCACATATTCTAAGTATGAACTCATGTCCGTGCATTTTCAAGTCTAATGCTGTTATAAGACTTACTTTTTTAAAAATGTAAACATTACAGAGAACTAACACTTTGAGATACAACTTTTATACTATGGTTGCAGTTATTTAATGTTGGGTTTATCTAAAATGGAAAAAAATAAAAAACAAGACTGACAAAAGTATTAGTGTGAATATTATTATATTCATAAGTCATCTGGAGTAACAGGATTCAGCTCAACAAGTTGAAATATCTTGTCATGCATAGATTTAATTCCATGCAAACAGCAAACCAAGAAAGCTCATTGTGATGAAAGGAGTCATGTTTTTGAATAAGGTCACTTTGATCATTTAATGCTCAAATAATCTAGAAAAGTAAGAGCAATAAAAAAACATAAGGAATAATGTCTAGGTGCAATTAGTCATTTTATATTTAGTAAAACCTCCCAGTTCTTTATTCTTTTATTTTTAGGGCCTGGGAAATTCAAGATTAACCTATTTCAGATTTCGCCATCATGTAAAGGAGCTTGGTGAACAGTAAGATCTCAGATAATTCAATAATAACTATGTACTTTTACACAATCTTAAAAATACACAACAATGAATCCCATTAAACTCAGAAAAGGTTGCTTCTAATAAATATACAAATGCTAAGGCTATAATGATGCTGCTTTATAGTGAAAATTCTTACTGTTTTGTTAAATTGTATATAGTTCTTTTTTACCTATAGTAGATAAGCTCAGAAGCTACCTGCAAAGTATCTGCTGACGGTTGCTATCCAACCAGCAGGAACAGGTTTGAATGATGTCCCTGATTTTTTTCCCCTACTGAAAGACCATTGTATTGTTGTTATATTGTGCTAAGTTGGAGATGACGAACCAGTAATTGGCTGCAGAGATGAAGGCCCAGGAAAAAGCTGCAAAGATATTATACCACTTAAATCTGACACCCGTACCAAGTCTTTAAAGCAAGATGGATAATAGTCTTTCATGTAGAGTCTAGGAAAAGTATAATCTGTCCTAATGAAAAAAATTATACCATTTGACACTTCAATAAATTCATTTACATTACATTAACATTGAGAAGCATTTTACAGTCTGTTATGCAGTGGGAGGAAAGCTTCCACACCTACTCTTGCTTGTGAGATCAGAACCATCCTCAAGAGCAAATGCTTCTAGTATCACCAACATACATTATTCCTAATGTTTACATAAGCCCTAATGTTATGTCCCTCTCATTTTTGGCTTTTCAACCTCATAATATTTTCCCCATTTATTAGAATTCTTTATATGTCTTCTTCATTGTAAAAGATTTTATGTTTTTGTTGTTGAAAAACAGGAAAGATGAAATATTATTGCTGAGCTAGTAGAAACACAATCCAATATTGTAAGTGAGCTGCTTGATGCAAGAGCAAGCCAATGATACTGGCAATGGTGATTTGGTACCAATGTTTAATATCTATTTGGGACAAATTATCAGCAATGTTAACTCTGGCTCTGTTACTATTTATTTGGGGTTGGGAAGATTAAATCCAGGCTGTTCCCAACAACTGTTCAATTCTAGAGAATCTCTGTATAAGAATCAGTGTTTGTAAGGATATCAAGCCAAATAATCATCTAATTATTGCTGCTCAAAATGCAGAGTCTAAAAGGGATCTGGACATATGACTGTCTATTTATATTTTGTTATTAGAAGGCTACAGGATTATGATTTGGCAAAACATGAAGACTGCTTATTAAAGCAGTATTAAAGATGGCTGCATATTATCTCCCATAGTTCAGATACTGCAACAAAGACACTTGTCATTTATAACTTTGCCCAACCTGACAATCTCCAGTAGTAATGAATATAATTCCAGGCCAGCAAGTTTGAGGAGCATATTAGATATTAGTTAGATTTTTAGGATTTTGTAATAATTTTTATGGTTTTAAGATTTTGTAGTTTTATTGCTGTTATGAGTCACCCAGAGGTCTATGATGGGTGGTCATATAATTTTTTAAATAAATAAAAAAGAGCAAGTTTACATTAATGGTGGAATCACAATTATTAATTTTACAATTATTACTAATGAAACATCCTGTCCGACAACTGATTGCTATTAAAGATCTTTTGGCCTCTACCTTATGTTAAAATACTCCATTTCTATTAAATGTCTCTGAGATATATGGATCAATAGGAGTAAATAATTTTGATGCTTGTGTAATTACATTTAGAAATAATAACTGAATAGGCAGAGCTTTTAGAATTTCAAGACTGAAAGAATACTTACTTATTTTACCTACCTACTAAATTCAATGAGAATTGTTCAGGTAAACATACATAGAATCAAATTTTGTGGAAGACATATTTCAACATAAAAATCCTTCAACTGTTATTCTGTTTTGGATTTTTATTTTATTCTCCTCAAGGTCTAATGCTACCACTACCAGCCATCACTCTTATGCCAGCAGACAGCAGTGATCTACTTCATTATAAAGAATTTACAGTGTATTAAGAGTTTTGTGAAGTGAAAGTGAGCTGCCTGATGCAAGAGCAAGCCAATGATACTGGCAATTGTAGTACCTTTCCATACCTTTGCCTTTCTTACATTATTTTTGTTAACAAGATTGCAGTTTATGGAATATGAAAAAAGTATTATGAGAAATAATTACTTATGGGATGGTTGGAGGAAGCAATTGGGGAAAAATCAAGATTTCTGATCTTTGCTAACCCTAAAATCTCTTCCAATAGAAAAGGGGGACATGACAAGTGATGTCATTATTACTGAATTGTTTCCCCCCCCATGAGAACATAAAAGCAGAACATTCATTGAAAACACGGATTAAAAGACAGCCCCCACCCCCATTTATCTTACATGAAACAAAAACAAGATTGTTAGACCATAAGACTATATTTCTAGGTGCCATAACCTTTGTAATTCATCAATATTTGAAATGTATTCCTACATAAAAGAAATTCTATGCTGCACCTAACAGAAATCACATTGTTATTCTTCTACTTGTTTTGTTTACTCTACATCGGGGTACATCACTGTCGTTTCAACTTAACGCTATCATTCTCGTCACCTTTTTCTGCATTATGAAATTTCACATATCATTATGGTTCAGATACGATTATTTTACTCATGGTGCTGTTAGTTATTCCAATGCCATTATATTTCAAATGTTACACTCTATTATCAAGCCATGCTCAAATTATCAATCAAAAGGTATTCCACTATTTACCAGTTATTTCATTAGGATACCACTTTAGAACTCCCATTGCATAACACTTTTTATATAGTATCATTATTTCAAGTTATATCTTGACATAATTTCAAGCCTATCTTTCAGTCTGTATGTGTACAGGTATATGTATTGTGATTCCATGTGCAAGCTACCCTTGCACTGATTTGCCACTGTAGAGTTTATCACGCTATTTAATTACATTCAGGTATACAAGATCAATCACCCTAATTCTGTTCTGTTGCAATCATTCTTCTGTCATCCTTTAATTCAAGACCTATTTTAACAAATGATTATGAATTTTTGATTATATTTAATATTGTTCTATCTATATTCACCTGCCTGGTAGTCCAGTTCATAATAATAGACTGTTGTTTATTCTCACATTTACAGACGTTCTGTTCAGACTCACTTTATTCTAAATGCCACAATTCATTCTAGAACTTTGATTGAATAGTTTCAAAATGATTGTTTCCACTGCTATGATAGTCTAATCAGCACGAAAAAAAGAACCACGAAATCCAACTCTGCACAACAGAGAAATTGAAATTAAAACAATCTCTCATTCAACCTGTTTTAATGCAAACAATAAAAGGAAACTCACCATGATCTTTGTAATTGATTATACTATTAAACTGTTCTTACTATTAAGAATGTTTTTGAAATATTCAACAACAAACTAGTTTTCAATAACAAGACCATTATTCAATGTGTTCAACTCTGTGATGATTGTGAACTTGACTGATGATCTTCTATGTAACACCCTATTGGCTACCTAAAAATGTTAAAATGTGCCTACTTGTCTTTTATTAGGCCTACGTATATCTAATTCTCTCATCACTTCTTTTAGGAAATCCTCAGTGCTTTTTTTTTTTTGTAGTTTTTTCATCCCGCCTCTATTGTTTTTATAAATAATTCAAGGCAGAGAACATATTTAATATTCCTTCCTCCTCCTATTTTCCCCACAAAACTCTGTGAGATCAGTAGAACTGAAAGTGACTGGACCAAAGTCACCGAGCTGAATCATGCACAAGGGAGGACTGGAACTCTCAATCTCCTGGTTTCTAGCTTGGTGGCTTAACTACTAGACCAAACTAGTTTTTCTCCCTCTGTTCCAATTTCTCTGAATCTTTTATATTTCCTGGATGTGTGGTATATGTTTCTGTGTTATTGGCTGAATTTACCATTTAATTTTGTTTTTTGTTCTGAGTCATGCAGCATCTAAATCAAATAAAAAAGCAAGCAAGCAAGTACACAAGCAAGCAAATAAATATGGTGCCCCAGAACTGGTGACAGTACTCAAGACAGGACAAAATATAGTGGAACTATTATTTTGTATGTATTGGAAATTGTTCTTCTATTGATGCAACCTAAAATTGAATACAGATAGTCCTCAACTTAGGACCACAATTGAGCCCAAAATTCCCATTGCTAAGCGAGACAGTTAAGTGAGCTTTGCCCCATTTTATGACCTTTGTTGCCACAATTAAATGAATCATTGCAGTTGTTAACTTAGTAACACGGTTGTAAAGTGAATCTTTCTTCTCCATTGACTTTGCTTGTCAAACAGTTGCACAAGGTTATCATATGATCCTGGGACACTGCAACCATCACAAATATGAGCCAGTTGCCAAGCATCCACATTTTGATCACATGACCAAGGGATGCAGCAACGGTTGTGTGAAAAATGGTCATAAGTCACTTTTTTCAGGGCCGTTGAAACTTTGAATGGTCACTAAATGGATGGTTGTAAGTTGAGGACTATGTCTTTTCAGAAGGACATGCTCCATGGCCAATTCCAATATTCTTTTCTCAAATATTATTACAAAACCAGGTATCTTCCATCATATACCACTGCATTCCATTTATTTTTCTAAGTATTACTTCGCTTCTTACAGTTAAAGTCTTCCTATTCATGGTCTACCTAATGGTTGATGAACCAGGTGTACCTTAAATTTGTGGAGGGGGAGGGGAAGTATGGGAATTGTGGCATTTTCTTCTGATGTTTTCCAATTTATCCTTTTAGGGTGGCATAGAACATTTTTACCAAATGTGCCTTCAAGCCAATTTTTTTTATGGCAGTAATCATCTTTTCCCAATTGTGCTTTTTCAAGAGCCAGCTGGACTTTTCAAGTTGCCTCTTGAAAAAGCACCTTTGGGACAACCATGACCTGGATGACTAAGAATCTCCATAGACATTCAGTAATCATTTTGATTTCACAGAGGCCATTTCTTTTCAGTACTCTCATTTTATCGGCATACGTTCTCAAAACCCTATCGATTTCCAAAGGATTTTGGATTTAGCGGACCCCGCGAGCTCCAGCTTACCCGCTACCGTAGTAGTTTGGGTAGGCAAGGAATGAACATCCGAAGAAAGATTCCCGCAAAGGGAGACCGCCCCTCCCCGCCCGCCCGCAACTCCCGCCCGCAACTCCCGCTCCTCGCCCACCTCAGCAGCAGGACTCAACCCAAACGCCGACCGAGATCGCGCGGGAAGGCCGGCAGCGGGAGCTTCCACGCATGCGCCTGGTTGCCAAGTGGGTGGGCGCGGGAGTCCTTCAGCAGGAGCGAGCGGGGGAGACAACAACAGTCGTTGTCGCGCCGCCGCCACCGCCGCCGCCGAGGAAGCGTTTCAGGGCTGCCGTCCGTTCCTTCATCTCCCGTCACCACCGGGGAAGGAAGAGAGTCAGGCTGAGGAGCGGCGAGAGCGGGGCTGTCGTGGCTAGCGGATTAAAGGCGAGGAGCTGTCCTTTCCTCGGAACCGTCCTGCTTCAGAGTCGTCCTGGGGGAGCGAGCGCTGTGCTCTTCCTTCACCAGCGCAGCGGAATCCGCCGAGTCTCTCCGGGGACAAGGCTTGCCCGCTTCTGCGCCCGCCGTCGCCCTCTCTCACCCGCGCACTTGCTGGCCCGCGGAGACTGAAAAGACGTCGCCGCCGCCGCTACAGCCGCGCTGCCCTGGGGGCTGTACGGAGCAGCGGCCCCGGGCTCGTCAGGAAAAGCCGCCTCCTCTGCTCGTCAATGAGCATCGCGGCTCAGGAGCTCCACTCCGGCAGGGGGGAGCCGGCTTCAGGAGCAGCCCCGGCAGCGGGGGGAGCAGCATGTGGATCCCAACGGAGGAGGAAAAATACGGCGTGGGTAGGTCCAGAGCCTCCTCCTGTCCTGAAGGGGGGGGGAGAGACTGCTTCGCCCCCGCCTTTCACCCCCTCTTCCCCCCACCCGCTAGCAAAACGGCTGGCTTGCGGGCGGAGCGGTGGTAGCGATCCCTGTTGCGCGCGCGCCCTCGCGCGCGCTCTGCCTCTGTCTTGCACGTCCGTGGCTCTCCCAGGGAGCCCAACTTGGTTCTTTGTCAGAAAATGGCGTTTGGGGGTGGGGGTGCCGTTTTTGGAAGGGGTGATGGTGATGGTGGTGATTTGAGGGATGCGGGGCCGCTGCTGTTTTGGTGGCGGCAGCGAGCGGCCTTGCTTCGTTTTTCGGAAAGGGTGGCAGGTGCAACGTTATGCCTCATCCCGCTGCAGCTCAAGAGCTTTCTCCGTCTCCTCCCGATTTGGCTCCCTTGCTTTCTCATTGCAAGATGGCATGCGAGAGAGAATTCTCTTCAAAATTCTGCACCGATCGTGTAGGCAGTGCCCTCGAAGTGAAAGATGGACGGTGTTCGCTCGTGCAGAAATCCAGTTAGCCTCTCTCATCCAGGGCTAGGGAGTTATAAAGGATTTGTGTTGCGTTTAAAGAAGTGTCCTTGTTGAGGTGATCAAAAATGGGTTTCCGAAGTCCGCGTGTAAAACTAACCCGATGAGATCAATAGAAACCCGGTCTCATCTTTTAACCTACTTATTTATGGTGCGCTTTTTTGATCAGCGTCCACGATGATCTTGTTGTGATTAAAAATAAGAAATTGTGGTTGAAGCGTCGTTAGGGGGCGCCAATTATGTACCTGCTCAGTTAATTATTCCAAGAATGGTAACCAAAAGCAACTTCATTAACTGGCAGTTTTTGTACTCTGAGCAAGGATGCTAATGATTTCTTCCCTCCATATGAACATACCTATATGACATAGAAAATATAATGAATATTGTGGGCATGTCTTGTCTTCTACATATTTTGACCCGTTTAAAATCTTTTTAAATGTATTGCTATTTTTGTTTATTTTTTTAAATAACTTCGGTATATTTTAGGCTTGCATGCTTTTTTTAATGTAAAATTTTGAAAGGAGATAATGTTACTATCATAAAAGTAATTTTACAAAGATGACATTGCATCATAGCTTTGCTATGATGAAACTGATAATTTTATAAATAAGAAACTGAAATGAAATAGTGTATATAATCTTAGAATTACCTGTATTAGAATGTTGAACTTTCCTCTATTTTTCATTTGTTTCTTAATATTTAAGACTGCCTGTGATAAAATTTTCTATATTGATATTTCATACTGATCAGTCACTCATTCTGTTTTAACCAATGAATGTTCGTTCATGTGCAATACAGTTTTTATATTTAACCTTCATTTAAAATAAGAATTTTTAGAAAGGAATAACATGAAGGAGAAAGCAGTGTTTTTAATTCAACAGTTCAACTTTAGAAAGAGGCATCCAAATATTTCTGGAAAACATACATAACCATAGCACAAATATGTAATATGACAGTATGAAATAAATTATGTAATAACCGTATAAATAGTTATTGGCAGGGTTAACACTAACCCCCCCAAAGCAATACTAATAGTCAGAAAGCTTTAAATTTGCATTGTAGCATAAGGTATTTAAAAAGTATTTAAGAGTCTATTTCCAATGTTACAAGCAGTCCAAAACAATAAATCATACTAATCATGATATTGTTTGTTTGGATATACAAGCCTTTTTAAATAGTTGAACACTGATAATCCCAAAGGTGCTTTTTCTAGAGAGCTGAAGAAGCTTCTTGGATGAAAAGCGAAACGTCTTCAAAGAAAAACCAGAAAGTCCAGTTGCCTCTTGAAAAAGCACCTTTGGGACAGCCATGATCTGGATGACTGAGAATCTCCATAGACATGAACACTGATAAATTTGGGTGAGATGTTCATTGTCTTTCCAGTCACATGTTCCAATGCAAAAATTTCCTTGTTTGCCTTGGACAGTTATCTTACTGTTGGTTGTTAGCATTTTGTCTTATTGAAATACTTCCCCCAGTTAATTATTGTCTCAAAATAGGTATTTTTGAAACACTTTTCAATTTTGAAATTTTTTAAAAAGAAAACCTAGCATTTGTACCTATGTTCTTAGTAAAGAAATCTTAGCAAAGCTAGTACATTTCTAGCTTTCAATCATTTCTTATTTAAGTGCAGTAGAAAAACTTTATAAAAAGTTCTAGGAACATATATATGAATTCCAATGACACTCTGCCTACTCAGATTCCTCTAATTAATTGGTTCAGATTGAAGAAGCTGCTTGGATGGGCAGCTAAATGTCTCAAACCAACAACAAACTAAGTTCAGTTGCCATGACTCAACTTCCAGACTACTAGAAACTTTCTCAGATATTGGCCACTATTGCAGAACTATTAAAATGCTCTGGCTGAACAGAATTGTAATAAAGTACACTAATGTTTATTTAAAATCTCCTATCAGTGTCAAATAATCATTAGAAATTATTGGTTTGGGAATTTAGCACTTTGCTTTGTTTTTGTAAAATAAAATATAGCCTGTATATTTATGTTTTGTTCATGCCTGATAGGCAATTCCACCTTTCTTTAGCTCCATTTGCAAACCTGTACTATATTAATCAAGATTTGTAACACTACCTCAACTCTTGGTTTCAGAGAAAAGAGGGAATACAACAGTTTAAGAAGAAGGAATATTAGGAATTCCAAATTAATGTACTCTTAGCAAAAAAATAATCTGACTTCTAAAATCCAAAAGGAAATAGAACCTCCAAATAAAATTTCAGCTACAAAATATTCAGTATTTTCTGAAATTTTTATGCGGTTGGCTAATTTAGAATTTTCTGAGCCGCGGTGGCGCAGTGGTTAGAGTGCAGTACTGCAGGCTACTTCTGCTGATCACCGGATGCCAGCAGTTTGGCAGATCGAATCTCACCAGGCTCAAGGTTGACTCAGCCTTCCATCCTTCCGAGGTCGGTAAAATGAGGACCCAGATTGTTGGGGGCAATATGCTGACTCTGTAAACTGCTTAGAGAGTGCTGTAAAGCACTATGAAACGGTATATAAATCTAAGTGCTATTGCTATTGCTATTTCAGAATGGATACTGAAGCAGGAAGAAATTAGATGCCAGGAGGGAAACAAGTAGTGTCTTGTTTATTTAAATTGTCCCCTTTAATTGCTTCCAGCTTCCAGGGTGAGCCCAAGTGTTAAGGGCAGTCTCCAGAATTCTAATCACAAAAGAATTGCTTTTGCTGACAAATTTTATACCTTATAAGCAATCCCCACCGCCACCCCCAGAGATGCTTAGTTTAGGTACTGTATGGAAGATTCCTATTAATAAGGATTAAGTGTCTAGCAGGTATTGAGTGCCTAACTAAGACAAAAAAGATGAATCGTTTAATTAAAGTTAGAAAGTTTGTTATCTTATAACTTGCAAAAGTGAATAGGAAGCGCTAGCTTCTCTAAGCAGCCTTTCAGTGTAAATTAAAAAATAGGGGTCAATAACAGAACACTCAGTTACACAGTAGGTCACATGATACTTTTGCAAGTCTGTTACTGCTTAAAAATTGCTTAAGTGTAGAAACTGCATATGTTTAATCTTTTTAAATATTGTCCACAGTATTAAAATATTACCCATAGTTAACGTATTTTAAATATTATGTTAAATTAACTTAGTAAGCATATTAATTATTTAACAGCTTTCTCCTAAAATTGTCAAAGGATTGTGTACAGTTAATAAACAACAAAGCAACAAAAATATAACAATAATCCTATTCTAAAAATTATATTAGAATTTTTAATAGAAATCCTATTTCTATTAAAATAACCACAGTAATTAAAATAAATATAATTTAAATATATTAAATAAAATGTACCTTTAACACATTATAGCTAAACACTCAAAAAAATGGGAACCCCTTCTGAAGAGAGTGCATTTCAGAATTTGGGCTTGATGAAAGAAAGTCCTTTCTGATATGCTAATTAATTGGCCATTGGCAATGGAACTTTCTTGCAAATCCTAATAGCCTGACAAATTTAGAATGAAAGAGATAGAGTTTTAGATTCTAGTGCACTTAGAGCTTTCAAGATTAACACATTTCTCCAGGCTTGTTGCTTTACTGTGAAATAATTCAGAATCTATACTTGATCTGAGAGCCAGGTTATGCTCATGCAAAGTTTAGCCAAGAAATGTTTACTGTTTTTGCTGTCAACCTCTATTTCACATATATTTGCCACTTGCCTAAACTGAATTCTTTGTCGTATACAATAGATGCCTTAGGTACATCTTTCCTGATCTTTAGATTGATGTAAGATACATTAAAAAATGAAAAACAAAAATAATATATCCTGTTCAATTCAAATGGAACTTTCTTGTCCAGAATTGGTAAAGACATTCTAGATGCCAAAATACACTTAAGCCTAAGGGCTACTTGAAAGTTTACTTGTTCAGTGTTATATATTTAATATACTTATACCCTGCCAAATTATCTCAAATCCATTTATAATAAAAAGCAATACAATATATTAAAATGAAATTAATAATACAGGTGTCCTTGCTTAATAACCGTGTTCAGCAACATTCAAAGTTATGACAGCACTTCATGAATGGTACTTACAATGAGTCCTCAAATTTCTGGTCATCGCAGTGTCCCGCAGTCATTTGATCACAATCTGGGAACTTGGCAACCAGTTTGCAATTACAATGTCATAACATCCCCATGGTCATGTGATCACTACTTGTAACATTCCCTTCCAGCTTCTGACAAGCAAAGTCAATGGGGACCTGGCAGGAGGTTGCAAATGGTGACCATGTGAAATTGTTGATCTGATGTTATTCCACAATGTCATGGGATTCCTTAATGATGGCAACCAGAAGTGCTGTTGCTAAGTGGCATAGTCATGTGAAGTCTACATGACTTTATGACTACATCACTTAGCAACAGAAATTCTAGTCCCAATTACTGTTATTAACTGAGGACTATTTATACTAAATGCAGATAGTTTTTGGTTAGATTAATTATTTTTATTTATTTAATAAAATAAAAATAGATTAATTAAAATGGTGACGGACAGTCTTCTAATATTTATATTGGAATGGCCTATGTGAACAGTAAGCTTTCAAAAGAAGCTCAGACGAGGTTATAGCAGATGTTCCCAAACTTAATGGGGAGAGAATGCCAGAACATTTGAAATAATCATGGGGAAAGTCCATCTTCAAGCAGCTGCAAGATGATACTAGCTATTCCCAGCATACATAGCAGGACCTCTCCTAATAAACACTGTGATTAGATCTGTAATGGGGAAGACATTCTGACAGGTATCATTGTCCCAAATTGTTTGAGGCTTTCTAATTGTTTGTAAAATATGTTTTTACAAAGAACGAGGGAAAACCCACATATGAATGTAAACTTAAATAGCAAAGACAAAAGGCTCTTTCCCTACAAAAGAATAGATCACAGAAATGTTACAACTAAATGAAAATTACTACAAAGTAAACTTCAACCACATGACGTGTTCTTTAGTCTTTACACCAATAAAAAAACCAATCAAAGACTGCAAGTTGACACACCTTATGAATCCAGCTTTTGACACTTGATACATGAATATCTTTCTACGAATCCCATGATAGTCTTTTTAGAAACAATTGAGGCATGGTAGATGAAAATCTTTTCATAGATACATTTTAAATATTTGGAATATAGTTGCCCAACACATTAACATATTTAAATCTTAACTTCATTCTAAGAACCTCGTTTGCTATAACTAGAATATTTATCCAATAGACCTACGGCATGATCAAACATGTTGACCAGCACACCAAATTTATTTTATATGTAAAAGAAAATTCTTTTTAACTCTGTTGATGTGTTTATTAAACCTATTTTAAAAACAAATTCAGTCTCATTGTAAGATCACAAGAAATATATTTATCATTTGTTAAAAACACAGGAACTTTGATCTGGCAAAATAGGCAAACCCAATTACTTGTTCTGATTAGTTGAAAATGAGTTTATTTTATTAAAATTCTTTCATTGTTGATGAAACTGAACAGTTGGATTAATCTCTAAAAAAAGTAAAAAAGTGACATTGTAAAACTAGGATTTTCAATGCAACTGGTTCAAATCCAAGATATTAAAAATGTAAATAGATAACCTTTTGTAAGTCACATAAATTAATGCTTTATTAAAGCTTACTATCTAATTTTCAGGCCATGCTTTGTGGGGGGGGATTGCCATTTAAAATACAGATTCCAAAGGAACAATTTTTCTGAAAACACGATCAAATTTTAATTTCTTCAATATTGTCTAAACATATCTGACTGCCTTCAGGGCTGGAAATACAACAGTGTTTTGACTATACTCAAAGCAAGAACTGGCCAAGATTTTAAGATGCCAAATTATAGCTCTCCAGATGGGCTTCTAGTGGTACATGCTCAACATAATTTTCATTTGAAAAAACCCAAGAGGGTCATAAATGTTCCTGAAAATGTAACTGAAAATCAGCAATAGTAAACCCCCCCATTCTGAAAGAGAGAACTGGAGTTTGACCATTCCATTAAAACTTCATTTGTTCTACATCAATGGCTTTTTGTTTAATCAAGTGTAAATTAAATCTGATATAAGCATGGATGATTTTCCATCTCTGTAAACAATTTTTCTTTAAAACTTAATTTCAGTCGGTTGACAAATTTATTTTTTAACTAAAATCTCCAACCTGTAAGTTCTGTCTAAAAAGATTAGCAATAAACAAACAAACAAAATGTGTGGTTTATCTTTGGTTCAGTTATCCAAGTATTACCATTTATAACATCCAACATTTTTTTATTTTTATTTATTTATTAAATTTCTATGCTGCACATACCAATGATACAGTGACTCTGGGTGGCTTACAATATAATTAAAAATAAAAAAGGACCAAAAAACAATTACAATTATAAAAATTGAATAGAAAAGCTGAGAACCAAGATGATGGTGAACACTGGGGGTGGGAATCTTATCTTCCTGGTCAGCCACGCCCAATGTAGCAGACCTCTGTTGACAACAGAGCCAGGTTTTTAGGCTCTTCTGGAAGGCCAGGAATGTGGGGGCGGGCCTCACATCTGAATATTCCAGAGGGCGGGGACCAGAGCAGAAAAGGCTCTTCTGCTGAAATTCTTTGGCCAACAGGATCTGCAGTAGGCCCTTTCCAGTGGAATGAATGAGGTGGGCTAGTCCCCATTGGGAAGAGATGGTTCTTCAGATACCCCAAATGATATGGTAACTATCAAAAAAATTGCTCAAATATAAAATACGAAATTCCTAAATGTACCCAATCATTTGGCTATTTTCAAATTTTGATAAATATGAATATGATCAATCCAATTCCCTGTAAGTAAATGTTTTCCATCAGGATTTTTGCAGAAAATCTATTTCAGGCTTCAGCATCTTCAGTTTCTAAAAAAATGTCCCTTATGCAAAGTTTTGTCTTTATCTAAACCTGCTCAGTCCTATGACATTCTATGATACAAATAATGATTGAACAAAAACATTAAATAATATAGTTTTATACCAGAAGGAAACATGAATCTAAAACAAGGCTCCAACAAAATAGTATTAAAATATACTTATTCTTTTTTTTCATATAATAATTTTATTAATTATAATTTTAACAGTCAAATCTAAGTAAAAGTAAAAAAAGAAAGAATAAAAAGAAAGAGAAGATGCAACAAGGAAAGAAAAAAGGAAAAAATAAATACAAAATAAAGAAAAGAATATAATAAAGAAAAAATAAATGTACAAAGAAGTGTTTTCCCACCTTCATTACAAGTATAAACAATTTTAGTAAATTATCACTTCCTCTTAAAATACAACATTTTTTCCCATATGCCATTTCATATCTATAGACAAATACATATAGAATTGCCATTTCAATCCTGATGTCAAGAAAAGTCCATTCGGGTTATCAGAAATAACAACTTAACTATTTCAAAATTGATCAAATAAACCAACTTTATATTCTTTCCCTTTATATTTAATAATTTTAATCTTTAGTCCATCCAAATAATTTCATAAGACTTAGTTTTTCTTTTTGTTTTTCTTTGCCCCTTCTCACAAGATTTTTCAAAATTTTAATACTTTTTTTTGTAAATCTAATATAAGAAAACTATCCAGGCTACTCTCTTGGTTTTTTATTTGTATACCCCTTTAATTATTAAAACACCACCTGGTTTCTTTTTATGTCTAGTGTAAGATGTTTTTCTATGTCATTCTGGTAGCCAGTCATTTGTAAATGCACCAACTCAGATTTGATCTTGTCAGATAAAACTTGTTCCTCTTTTATAGCTTCTTTTAGATACAGTCTCACCATAGACGCAGATGTCTCTGTTGATACTATTAATTTCTAAGCTCATTTTAAAAAAATATTCTTCAATATGTCCAATATTAGAGTATTTTGCTTCATTCTGTAACTGTAAGTTGAATTTATGAGTTCTTCTTCCTTTATAATTAATTCCAAAATCTCATTTCAAATTTATCTGGACCCTTAATCAATTTGTAACTTTCCACAGTCAAAAGTTTTAATCACCTTTTTGCTATTTGCGCGTATGTATGTGTATTTATGTTCTTAAACTATTAGTTTAAACTTTCTTTTGCTGAGGATTGAGGGAAATTCACTCAGTACTGTCAAAATGTTGATCCAAAGGTATCTAACAACTGAAAAGCAATTAATAAGCAACTTCTGAAAGTGATTAGAAAAGGAAGTATGCAAACTTAGTGTACTTTTAAAGTGCTGACCGCGATTTGAGCAAGATAGATATTCCCTTTTCTCCCAGAGTTCTAAACCAGAAGCTGCTATCTTATGGTCTTTTTGTGAGGAGTAACTGTCTGGAGCACTTGTGGGCAATCTCAAGTTCTCTCTTTGCCCATAGAGGTTTCAAAGAGCTCATCCACTTTCTGCCTTTTCATTCTTCTGTAGTTGTTGGATTAGCTTTCTGCTAATGCGACTTTTGCTTCAAAAGTCAAAAAGAATATAAATTTATCCTCATATAGTATATCAAAATTACAAGGTTAGATAAAACACCCCAATTGGCCTAAAGCAGGGGTCTGCAACCTTAAACAGTCAAAGAGCCATTTAGACCCGTTTCCCACAGAAAAGAAAACACTAGGAGCCACAAAACCTGGGTGGGCGTGGCCAACTCTACGTCACTCACTCCCACCCAGTCACATGACCCCCTAGCCATGCCTACCCAGCTGGTCATTAGGGCAGAGAACTGGTTGTTAAAAAACACTGGGAACCACAAAACCCTTTTGACACCTCTCACTCTCTTCCCCCCTCTCCCCCCGCTCTCTCTGTATTTCTCTATGTCTCTCTCTCTATCTCTCCCTCTCTCCCCCTCTCTCTGTCTCTCTCCCTCTCTATCTTTCCCCTCTCTCTCCCCCTCTCTCTATCTCTCTGTGTGTCTCTCTGTTTCTCTCCCCCCTCCCCCTCTCTCCCCCTCTCTCTGTATCTCTCTGTGTCTCTCTATGTCTCTATGTCTCTCCCCCCTCTCTCTCTACCTCTCTCCCTCTCTCTGCCTCTCTCTCTATCTCTCTCTCTCTCCCCCACTCTCCCTCTCTATCTCCCCCCTCTCTCTGTCTCTCTCCCCTTCTATCTATCTCCCTCTCTGTATCTCTCTGTGTGTGTCTCTCTCCCTCTCCCCCTCTCTCCCTTACACATAAAGCAAACTGGGTGACCTTTAGTCAGTTTGCTTTCTCTTAGCCCAAGGAAGCAGGCAATAACAAATCTCTTCCAAAATTTTGCCAAGAAAACTGCAGGGACTTGTCTCACCATGAGCCAATACTGATTTGAAGGTAGCCCCCCTCAGAAAAATCAAGATTATGAAATTTTCTCATCCCACCTTCCAAAGATTGCAGCATAAAGAAAAAAAAATCGTATCCCTTGACTCAATTTCTCATGATTGAGATTAAATTCTTTGTTTATTAACAATTGTAGAAGGCAAATCAAGAAACAGCTCTATTTCCCTTCCCCACCCCAGCATATTCCAGGGGTGTTATTTGCCTGGAAAGCTGCAAGTTTCTATCACGTAGTTCTCCAAAGAAAATGACAGGAATCAGTCTATTTGAAATTCTATATTTTTTATTCAGTAATTCTATATTAGCATCAGAAAATCTTCTAATTTGGCCAACTCTTGGAAATATTTTTCCATAACAGCCACTAAAGATCACCATTAATTAATTTCATTAATTTTTCTTTAAAGCAACTCAACTTTTAATGCCTATTTTGTAAGAATTATTAATTACATCATGATTATGTGTTCAAAATCAGTACAGTACATTAATTCCTCCTATAAAGAGTAGATATATTAAGCATATCTTTGTGGAAGTATGGTAATTCCTGCCTGTCATTGCAGACAATATATTGGCTATTCTGACTTTAATATGCATGAGCTGATTGTAGCGCAGTATCAGGCAAAAATATTTATGGGGGGTGGGGAGGAATGCCAGGTTGTATGCTTTTCCTCTAATGTTTGAGTCTAAAGAGGAGACTGGCAAAAACTACTTATTCTGGGAGCACTTATCCTGTTGCAAACTTTATATGAATTGCTAGACTATGCTTTTAATTTATTTTCAGTATAAATCCTGCACAATGTGTTGAATGTATTTTTTTCTTCTGGAAAGAGAAATAAAAGATTATTTCTCATTAAATGAATCAGTACAACTAGCAATTACGTTGCATTATGCAAGTAAATGAAAAGCACATTTAAAATTAATCTAATTCATCTACATAGAAAGTTGTCAAACTTTATTTATTTATTTATTTATTTATTTATTTATTTATTTATTTATTTATTTATTTATTTATTTTCATTCAGCTCTTCTAAAGGTAAGCCATTGGAGACATGTGATATTTCATAGTATTGTATGCTATGAAACGGAACTGGGAGGATATAGTTAAATTATCTGTTTTGTTTAGCAATTTTATAAATGCCTGTAACTATATCTGGGGATAAAAATAATAATTATGGCATCCTGTGAGGTCATTGAGAGAATGTTTGTTTAAAATTGAATCACCATATGAGGTGGGTCAATAATTTAGAAGATTTTTGAAAACCGTGCACAAATTCCTGATTTATTTACAGGTAAACTTTCCTTACCAACTGCCTTATTCAATGATAGTTGAGAGTTCCAATGGTGTTGAAAAAATAACTTTATAATCAATGCCTTTACATATTTACGACCTTTACAGTGCCCCTCTGTCATGTGATCGCTATTATAGTTACCACACAATATACTTAATTGATTAGTCAATTGACCATATTAAACATAAGCATCAATAATAGTAAAATACAGTAATATGAGATAAGATACAGTGAAATGAGATAAATAGCTATTGTGAGATAAAATAAAATACAGTAAGATAAAACAGTATAAGGCAAAATAGAAGAAAACTTTATTAATTAAATCAATTGACTATCATATATATACAATTGATACAAAAATGCAAATAGATAAAAAGAAAACAAAACTTCATAATAGATTGTTATCCCTACATTTATCTCCAATCTGATCAAGATTGTCCTCTTTTTGTCCTCTTTGAGATGGTCTTTGAAATCACGAGTGCAGTCTTATTGATGATATTTAGGTTTGTTCCCTGCAATAAATAAGACTCCTGGGTGCTCCAATATTTTTTAGTTTTTAAATAAGGCCCTTTCTGGAGAGTACAATTTCCAGTAAACAAGAATGTGTCCAGTGTCTTCAAAGGCTGCTGTTCCCCAAATGCACAATCTTGGGACTCTAGTTGGGACTCTATGAAACCTCCCATGTCTTACCGTTGAGTCCAGTTGTTTGAATCAAGATCTAAAAAAAGGTCTTCTGAAATGTTAATGTATGTAAGTTGTTAAATATTTTTTTAACTGGAAGGCTGATGTTTTGAGCCAGCCACTTCAGAGACTTGACGCATTTAAGTACTGCAATATCATCTTGGGCAGTTGCATCAATAAATCTTTGTTTGAAAGCTTTCTTGGCCTTTAGATCTAATTGGACTGTGAAGTGGTTGGAAAATCCATATTGAGACAAGATATTTGAAAGTTGGGTGGCCTAAGCACAAGGTTGCTTGTTGTGTAGTTGCTCTTGGAAGCACAGCTTGAGTATTCTGTTTGGGACCATGACAAGGGTGGGTTCCACTTACCTTCCCTACCGGTTTGCATCGCGACGGAAGTGCGTGTTTTGCACGCACAGGCGCTTCGCTCGCACGCGCGCCTACATCATGATGCGGAAATGACCCTCTGCGCATGCGCAGAGGGTTCTTTTCCAGCTGCGGTGACCGGAGAACCAGTTCGGGGGCGTGGACAGCCGGCCATCGCTGCCGGTTCAGCGAGCGGATACAAATTTCCGCTACCGGTACGGGAGAACCGGTCCGAACTGGCAGCAACCCACCACTGGTCCATGAATAGGATGTTCAGCCAGTAATTAAAACCTTTAATTACTAAATGGCTTTGTGTAGGGGGTATGCCCAACTCTCCTTATTGCTGGGTCTGGTGTAAACTTTACTTGTCAAAAGGTCACAAAAGGAGATCACATGACTCTGGAACAACTGTCATAAATATGGGTCAGTTGCCAAGTGTCTGAATTTTGATCATGTGACCATGGGGATGCTGCATTGGTCGTGAGTGTGAAAAACAGTTATTAGTCACCTTTTTCAGTGCTGTTGTAAACAACACTAGTGGTTGCTAAACAAATGGTTGTAAATTGAGAAGTACCTGAATTTTAAAGATTATTTTCAGGTAGATCTGCATATGATAATGTTGTTATCTGGATTGGAGCTGTTTAGACCAACTTCTTCCATGTAAAATGAAGTGGAAACTAGGGATTGGAATATTGAGAAGACTTGGCAGAAAATCAGAAATGTGCTTCTTAGAGGCAGCACCTACCCTTAGGAATAGCTATTAGACATCTGGACAGCATCTATGCTCCTAAATTTTAGAAAGGTTATGGAAATGGATTTGTTCAGAAAGGAGATTTGAAGTTGACAGGATATTGGGATTTAAAATCTAGATATAGGTGTCTGTTGTAATAAATAATTTTAACCATCATGCAGGTGATTTTTGGTTTACATATTTACATCTTCTTACAACATAACTATAAGGATAGATCATAATAGAATTTTTCTATAGAAAATATTTCTATTTTCTATTGCCATCTAGTGATATAAATACTGTTTGATCCTGCCATGTTTGAACAAAGTAAAGTTTGAACTAACCAAGTTTATCCCAGTTTGATGAAACACACTACGACGAATAATTGAGGGCTTGCTGGATATAAGTATCTGCCAAATTCTTATTTTGAAGCTTTTACCTGTTGTCTGGAAACTATGTTATAGATGTATGACAGATAAATACAAAATCACAAATTCCTTAGAGATTTTCAAAATAAAAGCACAGGTAAAAGTATAAAGTGATAACCAACACATTATGCAGTTTAAAAGCACATAAATTTAATAAATTATTATTATTATGAACTATAGTTGTAACAAAATTCACTGGCTTAAACTAATATAATGTGAAATGTAATGGTAATAAAGCAAAAAATGTAGCTGTCTTCTTTGATTACTAAAATTGTATTAAAAATGAAATAGTTAAAAAATGTCAGAATATGAATATGCAAATGCATTGAATTCTAGAATAGATGAACATTCATTTTCTCTGAATATTGTTCACATATAATGCAAGCATATTTGTTTACTTTTTCAGACTAATTCTTATTTGAGTCCAAATGCAAAAATTGCTTCCTACTAGTTTAATTATTCTTACATTTTTATTTGCTTTCTTTGAATTAGTTTATAATGTTAAATTAGGCTACTATTATACGTGTGTGTGTGTGTGTGTGTGTGTGTGTAATGTCTTATTAAAAAGCATTTTAATTCTTGTTAACTATTTTGTTATTGATATAACATTATTTTGGTCTGTTTTGTAAGGGGTGGGAGATTAACATGATTGTATTATATTAATCAGCATTGAATTAGGGAGGATGCTATGTCTATCTGTGTTAATCTTTTTTTAAGATTCTTTTTTAATGTTGTGTTTCTTTTTCTTTTTTTCTTTTTTAATATTTTGGCATTTTATATTAACTTTTTTGAATAAACTAAATATTTAAAAAATATTTTAATATGAATGTTGTTTCTGTTTTATGAAATCAAATATTAATGTACTGTTCAACATCTAATCTTTTAACATATTGTGTGTCCCTAGTTATATGCAGCTTCCAAGGACATGTGCAGCAAGGCTTAGTTCTAGAACTAGGAGAAACTGTTCAGATCTTGGAAAAATGTGAAGGTATGATATATTGAAAATATTTTTTCTGGGGTTTATTAACTGCCCCATCTACTTACTTTGCCTTTTCTCTTTATTCAGATAGTAATAATAATCTGTGATCATAATGATATCTTGTGGGTGTACTTCTGTAGCCAATGCTACACTAAAAACACTGGAATATAAATTTTATATCCCTTTCCCTTGTTTCCATTCATTGCCACCTTTTATCTTGTAAAGAGGAGATGAATAAGATAGGAGAAATGAATTTCTGTAATCACTGAGGTTCATTGTTTTTTATTAGGCATTGGGAAGCCAACCATGTTGAAATCGTCTATGCATTCCCCAAAAGGAGTGCATTTTATATTTTGCAAACCTATGTTTCAATAAATCATTTGAGAACCATGATTATTCAAATGCTTTGTAAATCTAATCTGACCCACTTTCTATAAGAAAGATTGAAGCATTATTAGTAATCCTGTCAGAAAGGGGTCAGCATATTTATTAACCATCTGTCTAGAAATATTGGAACTTCATTTTTGGGAGGATAAGGGTGGCTTGTGATGATTTTATAATGATAACCAGGAATATATTTAGATTAATGAGTTGCATTCTAATACATAGTCCATATTATTTAATACCAGTGGCTAATTTCAAAACTTTCTTGAAAGTATTGTAACTACAGTAAAATTTATAATAAATAAAATTGTCAACATATAACACTACAGGTAGTTCTCAAGATATGACCACTATTGAGCCTGCCCTTATGGTCACATGACTCAGCAGTCATTAGATGAAACATGTCACCTAATGAACCCTCCATTCCTGCTCAATGAAATATAAAACAAACGTGCGGGTTGTTAAGTGGAAGGTGGGGTGCTTCCTGGGTGGGGGGGGGGCATTGGAAGCCTAATACAGGCACAGATCCATCTGCCCTGGCCCTCCCAAGGCCTCCCCGAGATGTCCCATTCTCCACTTCCCACACCGTGGGTCCCAACAAACCTTTTCCCACTCTCACCAGCTCCTCCAGGCCTTAGGCTTAATTCCTACCCACCAGGCCAAACACCCATCTCCTCATTTACCTTTTAAAGGTCTTCCAGAGAACTGGAATGACTTTCATTTTTGTGCGGCCACCATTTTATCCTGTCACAAAATGGTGGTTGCATTTGGGTCGCTGCCATGTGGCCCAAGGATAAACTTCTTCATTTTGCTACCTTAACAAGGCCTGCAGCATCTTCTATAGTGCGTGCAGATCTCTGTAAGGCAGCAAAACAAAGCAGTTTGTCTAATGGCTACCATTTTGTTCCCATCCACAAATGGTCGAAATAAAATGGTGGCCGCATTTAGGTTGCTGCTGCACAGCCCTGGGACAAACTGCTTCATTTTGCTGTCTTACAGAGGTCTGCATAGTGCTGCAGAAGCTTTCTGCAGCAGTCAGAAGCTTCTGCATCACTGCAGACTTTCTACTGTAAGGAAGCAAAATGAAGTAATTTTTCTGGCAACTGTCAAATGGGTGGACAAAATGGAGGTTGCATTGCTGGAAACATACGGCCTGCTCTTCTTCCACATGAGGTCTGGAGAGTTCCAGAAGGTAAGTGGGATGTGATGCGTGTGTGAGGAGGAGACCCAAGCGCTGCAGAGTTCTGGTAGAGTGGGATGGGGTGAGAGGCAGGAGGGTGCTGCAGCGACCCTGTGGTGGGTCATAACAGCGAACAATCGCAGGCCTGTTGCAGCTGTCGTAACTTTGAAATGAGGTTATATGTGGCTTTTGGGAGGTCTGTCATAATTTCGAACGTTCATTGAATGGCTTGTCATACTTCAAGGATTACCTGTATAATGAAAGGGTTATAACTGTATGTTAGATTATAAGTAAAGGGTTAAATGTCTATATTGTATATGACAAACCAAGAACATCAAGGTGGTTTTTTTATCTCAAGTATTTCAAAGTCTACTATTTTCTTTGCAGGTAGGTAAGTAGCTTCAATATTCCACGTAGTAACTGAGCACTTGTGCTTTTATCCTACGAAGTGATTATGTGCCATCAAATTGGTGTTGACTCTTAGCAACTACATAGATCAGTTTGAAATGTACTTGAGAGAAAATTGTAGCTGTGAATTCAGAGTATGAATTTCAAACTAGATTAGGATTTGGTATTAATGGTGTTTATGCTGTGGCTAGATCAAAATCTTTGGGATGACTGATATTGCCATGTAGGAAAAGAAAACCAAAGCTGAAAAGAGAACTACAGTAGGAGCATGGAATATAAGAAGTATGACACTCTGAAACACAGTGAAAGATGAAATGGCATTAACATCTTAGGCATCAGTGAATTGAGATGGATTGGGATTGAACATATTCATTCAGAAGATCATACTGTTTATTACTCAGGACAAAAAAAGGATGGAATGGTGTTGCATTTACAGTTACGAATGTTATAGCAAGAATAATGCTTGGCTATAGTGCAGTGGTTCTCAACCTTTCTAATGCCGCGCCCCCCGTGACCCCGCCGCCGTGCCTCCCCCGCCGCCGCGACCCCATCCCCGCCCCCTCCCCGCGCGGGATGAGGTGACGCGTCCGGGCGGGTGGGTGAAGTCTCCCGCTTCGGTCGCTACCGGCTATCCGGCAACTCGCAGGCACGGCCGAACCGGGAGCATTTCACCCCTGCAGTAACGGTGGCACCAAGATGGCGGGCTAACGCGTGCGGCGACCCCTGTGAAATGGTCGTTCGACCCCCAAAGGGGTCACGACCCACAGGTTGAGAACCGCTGCTATAGTGCAATCAATGAATGAGTAATACTGATTAGACTTCATGGACAATTATTTAATATGACAGTCATTCAAGTTTGTGCTCCAACTACTGATGCAAAAGAGGCAGTTGATGATTTTATCACCATTATTTATAATCAGGTTAATTAGAAATTGACAGAAAGTGCAAGTTTACAATGCTTGTGATTGAGGACTGAAATGCCAAAGTTGGAAAATTAAAAGAAGAAAACATAGTTGGATTGTATGGCTTAAGAAACCGAAATGAAGCAGGAGACTAATTTAATTTTTGCTACTCCAATGATTTCTTGATAGCTATATTCAAATAAAATATTTTTTATCAGTGACTTGGAGTTAGTGAACATTTACCAAGTTTGCAAATGATACAGAGCTCAGAAGGATAACAAATGGTTTAAAATGGAAACTGAAGATTAAAAACATGTAGACAGACTTGAGCAGTGGCCCAAAATGAATAGGATGATTTTAATAGGGAAAATTTCTTATCTGAATTTGGATAAGAAAAACAAAAGAGAAAATGACCTTGTAGTATAATAACAATAGTATAGATCATGGAAAGAAATTGTTCTAATCTATTCTCTCCTGATCAAACTCCATGCTGTGTTCACTTCTGGGCCTCATAAATCAATAAGGAAAGTGACCAATCGGAGCAATTCAAGGCAGGACTATCAAAAAGGTGAGAGTTCTGGAAACTAAATCCTATCAGAAAAACAAAGAAAACGTGTTAAGTTTGCAAAAGAGATAGCTATGTGGAATAAAATAGCAGTCTTCAAATTGCCATACAGGATTGTCATACAGGAAAGAGAATGCAGAGGGTAGAACCAAAAACACTGAGCTAAAACTATAAGGAAGTATGTTTGGGCTAAATGTCAGAACAAACTTCCTGAGAGTACAAATTGTCAGCCAGTGGATCTGGCTGTCATATATTTTCATTGCTGAAGATTTTCAAATTGAGGCTGGATATCATTTATTATAGATGCTTTAAGAGATCCTTCAGTGAGCAGAAAGTGGCTGAACTCTGTGATTCTATAAAATATAGGTGGGAGATGTTCCTATTAACATTCCTATTTCATTAAAAAGAGAAATTCAGACAACAACATCATGTAGTAATTGATTTTTTAAATTTCCATTTGACTATTCTGAAAGCAGAATCATTAGACGATCACTTATCAACATAAAAACTAGAACTCAGAGCTCTAATTAGACATATTGCCGGAATATCATATGAACCTCTCACAATTAATGAAAATAACACAATTTGTAAATGTTAACATGTTTTAATAATATATTTTAATATAATTGAATTTATTTTATTTTAGGTTGGTACAGGGGAATTTCAATAAAGAGACCTAGCATAAAGGTATGTTTAGATGCTGCTTTTAACAAAAACAGTATTGAGTTTAATGCATCCTTTTAAATAATCTTACAAAGCCACTGGTAAATGTTGACTTGAACTAATGAAACAGTCTTCTGTATTGTCAATAATTGAGTTATAATAATAATCTCTTATAAAACGGCAGTCAATCATGAAAATTGAAATAGTCAATAAAGTTGACTAGGAGCCTTAGTTCTAATGTGTGGCATATGCAATATTCATTGCTAATGGTAAATATATTACCAGTCAGTTTTGGTATGTTTTTACTAGCATGACAAAGCACAACCAAATGCTGGTTTTACCCAAAGCTCTTTATTTTAGTAACTATTTTGTGAGCCAAAATATGAGAAATATGTACACCATACAGGTAGTCCTTGACTTATGACTGTTTAACAACAGTTCTAAAATTACAATGGCCTCAGAAAAATTGACTTAAAACCCAACCTCAAAGTTACGACTATTGCACTACCTCCATGATCACAATTAGGGTGCTTGGCAATTGTTTTCAATTTACAATGGTTGCAGTGTCTTCTGATCACGTGATCGCAATTTGCGACTTTCCGAGGCCCCAGTTTCTGACAAGGTGGAGTCACTTAACAGCCACTTTATTCACCTAATAATCAGGGTAAAATTAGGTCTTGTCACATGATGATTCATTTACGACCGTATCGCTTAGTGACTGAAATTCTGGTCCCATTTATGGTTGTAAGTCAAGGATTATCTATAATTGTAAAGTTCCGGATTGAGAAAACTGATAAGACTTGCATGTAATTTAGAATAAATCAATTTCAATCAATCAGATATTCTAATTTATCAGCACTTACCAAACTATTTACTTAAGTCAGGTTGTTAAACTGCATTTATAAAAACCTTACAAATGTATCACATTTCATTTTGGGGAAATGCAAAATACAGGAAAACGGAAAGAAGTAATGAGACCTCAAAACTTAGACACAATAGATTAAAAAAAGGAAAAGGGATTCTAAAACTAGTTTCACCAAATGGACTGATAAATACTGAATTCTGCTGCCCATCAATTGAAGCGTTCATTTAATACTTCTTGTTAAAATAAATATAATCCGTTTTTCTTGCAGGGAATCTTTCCTGCAAATTACATTCATTTGAAAAAGGCACTGGTCAGTAACAGAGGGTGAGCATGCATTTCAATTATTAAGAAATTGATATATCTGACAAATAGATAGGAATTCATTAACATTATTTAATATATTCTTAATTTAAACTACTTTTGCATGTAACGTTTAATACAGTTGTCTAAAACTCAAACACTGTTATTCTATAACACTATATGTATTCTAGCAAATAATTAAAAAAAAAATTACATCCAATTTCTTTCCTAATTTTTTTTTTGCTAAACATGAGGAACATAGTTAAAAAAAAAACTTTCTTAAGGATCACTGATTAGTCCTTATTCATAAGAATGATACCTTGTCAGGATATTTGACAGGCTGTTCTTTGCAGCTATGTGATACCTATGAGACTAAGATAACCCATGTCTTGTTGGGTCATTGTTTTAGAGATATTTCCTTATCAGATGTCTCAATGCCTTCAACAATGACAGAGCTTTTAATGCAGTGATGGTGAACCTTTTTTTGCTCGGGTGCCAAAATGGCATTTCCGAACTTCTGGTTGGAAAGCCTCCTGAAGCCTGGGGAGGCTGAAAAATGGCCCAACAGCCCAATCGGAAGTTCGTTTCCGAACTTCCGGTTGGGCCGTTGGGTCCGTTTTTTGCCATCCACAGGCTCCGGAGGCTTTCCTGAAGCCTGGGGAAGGCGAAAACGACCTCCCCCTGCCCTCCGGAAGGCTGAAAATCAGCTGGTCAGCGCGCACATAGGGCAATGCCTCGCGTGCCCTCAGATATGGCTCCGCGTGCCACCTGTGGTACGCATGCCATAGGTTCACCATCACTGTTCTCATGTATTGTCTTCACAAAGTAAATTATCTGCCTTGAAAATAGCCCATGTTAGCCCAGTCACATACCAGCATAGGATGTGTTTTATGACATTTTGTATTACGTCACAAATTGCTTTATGATAATGCTAATGTCATTAGATGTTTTATAAAATTTATCAAATTTCAATTCTGTGAGAGTCATGGCTCCTGGATTTTGGATGCATTGTATAAATTAGCCCATTTGAGGTATTTTGGTTCAAAAGATTTTGTCATATTTTGTACCGTTTTGGCTTATTCCGTATTTTGTACTGTTTTGGCTTATTCCATTTAGGAATAAGAGTTTTAGTAATATATAGATTAACCAGAGTATCAATTAATGTTTGTCAGCCCCACTGGGTAGAGCAAACCAGAAAATCAACTTCAAAAGAGGACTGAAATTACTTTTTTGAGATTTTTTGAGATTTACATAATCCTGCAAATCTGTTATTTGGACTGTTGCAAGATGCTCTACGTGGAGCTACTCTTGAATATTTGGGAGCTACATCTGGCACAGAACGCAGCCGCGCAGGTCTTGTGGCCCTAGGATGGCCCATGTCACACTGCTGTTCGGCAAGCTGCACTGGTTGCCAATTTGCTTCCAGATCCAATTCAAGGTGTTGGTTATCGTCTTTAAAGTCCTTCATGGCATGGGTCCAGCTTATCTGAGAAATCACCTCACCTCCTCCTCCACCTTTATCTGCAAGATACTGTAACTAGAAAGAGTCGAGTCTGAAATGTTTTCTCAAATTACATTTCTGTTTTGGACTCAGATTTCATTTATCTCATTGTTGCCTTGGTTGTTGCTCTTCCTCTTTTTCTCAAGGTTATTCTTACACCCCATTACACAATTCCAGTAAAAAGATAGAACTAAAATTGTCATAAAATAAAATTTTGTACAACGAAACTATACAGTACATATAAGGTAGAAGATTATTTGAGAATGGAACATTTCACTATATGAACCAAGTGTTATATATTGGGGGATGTTTGTTATATATCAATGAATACATAGTCTCAAGGGAAGATGGAAGTAAATGATTCTGCAGTCCTTTTTATGACATTTTCACTGGTGTTTATACATTTTACAGGCAGTATGAAACAGTTGTTCCACTTGAAGATTCTGTTATTACTGAAGTTACAGCAACTCTCCAGGAATGGGCTATCCTCTGGAAGCAGTTATATGTGGTATGTAAGCAAAAGCATGTAGCTCACAGAGGTATAATAGTTAATATAGTGAAGAATTGTGATAATAAGTATGGTACTTAGAGACCATCTGACACATTTCAAAAACTAGTTCCTGAGAATCCAACTTGAATAGGTCCAGGATTATGTTTGATTCCCTTAATGGTTTAAGAAAACAAAACAGGATTCTTGCATAAATACATGACTCTGTGATGATTTTTTTAATACTGAAAAGGTAATTATTATTTAAATGATTAGTAATACAGTAAGGTATTAACAATCAATAGTCCATTGTAACTTTCCATTGCGCTTTATTTTATAATTATAGCTAAGATAGGTCAATGAGTCTCAACTTTTTACTTAAGGATGAACATTGTATAGCACACTGTTATTAGAGTAGATTATTTCCAGATTACAGGTAGTCCTCAATTTACAACCACAATTGAGCCCAAAATTTCTGTTGCTAAGTGAGACATTTGTTAAATGAGTTTTCCTCCATTTTACGATGTACCGTATTTTTCGGAGTATAAGACGCACTTCCCCCCCTAAAAGAGGGTGGAAATGTTGGTGCGTCTTATACACCGAATACAGCCATTTTTGGCCTCCCAAAGCCCCGCCCCGCACGAAAACTGGTGCGCAGAGGGTTTGGGAGGTCTGCAGACTGCTCCTGGGGGCTGGGGGAGGGCAAAAACTTCTTTTTCCTTACTTACCTCTTCGAAATCTTGGTGCGTCTTATACACCGGTGCGTCTTATAGTCCGAAAAATACGGTAGTTAAGTGAATCACTATAGTTGTTAAGTTAATAACACGTTGCTAAGAGATCTGGCTTCCCCATTGACTTTGCTTGTTAGAAGGTCACAAAAGGTGATCACATGACCTTGGGACACTGCCGCCATCATAAATATGAGTCAGTTGCCGAGCATCTGAATTTTGATCATGTGTTCATGGGGATGCTGCTACAGTCGTAAGTGTGGTCATAAGTCACTTTTTTCAATGCTGTTGTAACTTCGAATGGTCACTCAATGAACTGTTGTAAGTCGAGGACTGTCTGTATAATGTTGTAAACAAAATGTAGCAGCAGGTAAAAGATGTGCTGAACTTACATTTTCTCAGGCTATAGAAGGCAAAAAGTCTTATAATATGCCAGCCAAGCCGGGGTACAGAAAAATCCAAATCAAACTAGCCCAAATGTACAATATATGATATATTAATAAATACTTGTTTATGGACACAAATGAAAAGAGAGACAAAACCAAAAGTAAATAATTAACACAGGTAGTCCTTGTTTAGCAACCACAATTGAGGCCAGCAATTCATTCACTTAATGATATGGTCACTAATTGGAAAATCATGTGACCACAACTTGCTTATGCTTTTACTTCAGCTTCCCTTTTTAGCCACTTCTCTGGAATGCTCACCCTAGCACAGGGATAATTAGAAAGAAGGGAATTAATATTTGTATTTACATTCAATGGAGAGGAAGGGTTTACAAGACAGTAAACAATGGAGAATACACATTGAAAGGAGTGTGTGAGCAGCAGCTGTTTTCCTAGCCCAATCACCCACACTCCAAGCCCCAGCTGCTTGGAGGCAAACAAAAGCTGAAGGTGTGAAAGTGATTAAAGTCTTGTCAGTTACAGCAGCAGCTGCAAACTGGCTAATGAAAATCACAGAGCTGCACTTACTAACTTGCAGTTAGTATCTTTTGTAGAAGCACTGCACTGTGGAGAAAAGCAGCACAGGAAGAAAATACTTGTTTAAATAATCTCTTCACTCTGCAAGGGGGGCGTTGGAAAAATTGGTCAAGCACAATAGAGTTATTAATTTCTGTTTTGTGGTTTCATACACATCATTTTCAATCAATCAATCAATCAGAATAGAGCTTGAAGGGACCTTGGAGGGTTTCTAGTCCAACCCCCTGCTCAAGCAGGAGACCGTATACCATTTCAGATAGGTGGTTTTCCAGTCTTTTCTTAAAAACCTCCAGCATCTACAACTTCTGAAGGCAAGCTGTTCCACTGGTTAATTGTCCTCACAGTTAAGAAGTTTCTCTTTAATTCAGTGAGTTATTTTGATTTTTATTATTATAGTAAAGAAGAAAAAATATATTGAATAGTGATAATACAGTGAAAAAAGTTGAATATATAGTATAACAATCAAATGAACTACTATAACATAAAAATGAACAAAAAGAAATTATAAATATAACTAATTAATTTAAACATATAGCAACACAATGCTTCATATTCTCATAGTGCATAGAATTTTTCAGGAATAATTACCAAATATATGTCCTAGATCCATTCCTTAAAAACAGGAGAGCAACTTTCTTTCCAATCTTGTAAAATTATTCTCGTTTTAGCCCAAGGTGGATAAAGCCAGAGTTCTTTTTAAGATACCAAATTTTAGGAATATAATTCAGCAGCATATTGAGATCCTTAATAATACTTTCCAAAATCACATTATCATAGGTATTGATCTGAAAGCAAAAATAAGCTGTAATAGAACAAGATCAAATCATGTCAAGCTTCCAAGTAACATGTCTAAATAAATATACAAGGCATCCATTTTCCATTAGAGTCTATTTATTAGGAACATATCAAATTGGCAAGGACTTGGTATAATTCCAACTCTGACCTGGAATTACACCCAATAAAAAGCAAAAGATAGAAACGTCCCCCCTGAGTCACAATCTCCAATCAATTCTCAGGCCATCAGTCCAGTGACTCCAAACTCCACCTTCCTCCAGCTGCAGGCATCTTCTCTGTTCCCACGGGAAGGAATGCCACCTAGACATAACATTCCCCCTTTATCTCTATAACCCCCCCTCTCAACAGTTAGAGAGTGGCGAGCCTGAAGTAATACTAAATTGCTTTACTAGCAAACCTAAAAGCTAAGAAAAGAATAGACAATAAAAAATGGCTACACATATGTCATCTTCAGGGTCGACACATGTGAGTTAAAGAATCTTCAAATCAACACTCTTAAAGGCACCTAATTACAGAGAAGATCACGCAATAGATGGTTTATATGACTAGATCTAACACAATAGCCACTCCTTGTTTAGTGATTACCTCACTTAGCAATCACTTACAAATAAAGTGGCAATAAATGGTAATAAACAAGAAGAAACAGACAGTTTAACGTGAAGCTTGTGAAAAAGGCAATTGAAGAAAACAAAGGGATTAATAGAGGAAAATGCAAGCTTATAAATACAAGAAAGAAGGTTTTTGCACTAAAACGTGAAGATGGCTTTGTGTGTAGAACAAGACAGGAAATGTTAGAAATAATTGGAAAATTTTATTCAGAGCTATACAAAGATCAAGATTACTCAAAAGTAACAACACCCACGAAAAAGGAAATGCCAGATATCTACGGTAGTGGAAGAGATATCAAGTGCCATAAAGTCAATGAAAAATGGCAAAGCTTCAGGAAATGGCTGTGTTACGGTTGAAATGCTGAAAGCTGGTGGTCACAGTTTACACAAGATACTAGCAAAACTATAGTATCGAGATGCTTTAGAGAAGAAGAAATGCCTGATGCATGAAAAAATGTGAAAGTGATTCTTATACACAAGAAAGGGCCCAAGATGATTTAAAGAACTATCGTCCAATAAGCCTCTTTCAGTCATCTACAACGTTTTCACCAAGATAATAGCAAAAAGAATATTGAGAAGATTAAATGATGCGCAGGCAGGGTTCAGAAGTGGTCACAGCACAATGGATCACATCCAGTTTGTTCAGCAAGTCATTGAAAGGCATGAGTACAACATGCCTCTGTTCATGGCTTTCATTGACTACAAAAAGGCGTTTGACTCAGTATTCCAGCAAGCAATAATTAAGGCATTGCTCAACTAAGGCATAGACACTGCTTACATAAACTTAATCAATATATGAAAAAACAATGGCAACAATTTACCTTAATGATCTTAAAGTGGAAATCAACATAGAACGATGTGTATGACAAAGTGATACAATATCATCTATCCTTTTCTCAGCCTGCCTTGAAGAAGTATTTCACAAACTAGACTGGGCAAAAGATGGAATAAAAATCAGTGGCACCTATTTAAATCACTTGAGATTTCAGATGATGATGTTCTCTTCCCACAAGATCCAGAAGAACTACAAAGACAGATACAAGAGTTGCACAAAGCTGGATAACCATTTGGCTTAGAAATAAACCTGAAAATGTTGTAAATGTGAGCTGGTTGCCAACTGTTTGAAATGTAGTCAGGTGATGGTGGGGGGGATACTTTATTTTAAAGCAGCTGAAAGTGCTTTATGGAGCTGTAAAGCAGCCTTTCTGTGGCCATCTTAACTTTAAATTGTTTTTAAACAACCAGTCATAAATTGAGGATTTATGTAGTTGAAAATAAGTCACTGATCAGTGGTGAAAGGCAACATAATGAAAGAAGCATAAGCACTGGATCAGACCTTGAAACAAACACATATTACAAACTTAATTTTTCTCTCATGTACTTCTGCAGTGCAGTTATAGTGAGTTATGCAGATATCTTACAGCCAGGAGCCATTGAAATAATTTCCATAGCCACTCATTCAGTTGTTGTCACAGTCATATGAAGTTCTCACTTATCGACCTGCATGGTCCTGGGGTTATGGTGGCAGCCAGCACTGCTGGGTTTGCCATTTCTAAATGACATCACACTTTGCAACCACAGTTCTTTTGGAGTGTAGAAAAGCTCTGCTCAGTAAATAAAGTTATATTAATCTGCCTCTGCAGTCAATATTTTATTGAAATTGGTTTGAAGTACTGCCATACTTCTGAAACTAATTATTTCACGATACATATGCATTCTACAGGTATTCCTTGTTGAGCAACTGTTTCAGGCAGTGACTGACTGACTAGTTACAATGGTGATAAAAAGATAACTGTGACCAATCATTGCATTAATGACCTTCACAGATCTGTAAAGCAAAGGAAAGCTGAAATAATATCATAAGCACAGTTGTAGTTTTATTTAGCGACCACTTTGCTTAATGACTGAGTTGCAAGTCTCAGTTGTGATAAATGAGAACTACCTGTGCTTTCAAACACACATTCTGAAATTTAAAATGTAGCGTAAACTATGCCATTCCTGGTTTCGTTAGGAAATTTTCAGGGTTCTCAATCTTTTTTTCTCCCTTTCTGCTTTCGAAAAAATAAAATGTTCACAGAAACATAAGATAGATCTGTTCTACAAGCTACGCCATGTGATGAATGAACTGATTGATCTTCGCAGACAATTACTTTCTGGTCATTTGACCCAGGATCAAGTTCGAGAAGTCAAGAGACATCTCACTGTACGATTGGACTGGGGAAATGAGTAAGTATGGTTCTAGTTTTGTTTCAATAAATGTAATAGTGGTGAAATAACAGAATTTGAAAATAATCAGAAGCTTTATATATAGCCCACATATTGCCATGCTATGCTCTTTTGGGATAAACAGTATTATTCAAAGCACAGAAAAATAATGAGAAGAAGTGAACAAAAGAAAAGGCAGGAGTTAAGAGAGTCGAAAAAAATTCTTAGTAAATCTAGTTTACACTGACATCATTCAACACATATCTCCATGCTTTCTTTTCTCATTTTTGGCTCCTCCATCTCTATACATCATACTTTTTGCTCTTTAATCTTCCCACTTTTTCAGGATTCAACTTGTTCATCTGTTACTTTTTCAGACTTCCCTTTTCTCTCAGTCTCTTTATTATCTCTCAATATATTAGTTTGGTGATTCAGGCCTCATTCATATTCTTTATATGACCAAACTATATACAGATAGTCCTTGATTTATTACCATTTTATTACAACTGTTCAAAGTTACGATGACACTGAAAAAGTGACTTATGATTAGTCCTCATACTTACGTCCATCACAGTTGTAATGGAATGTCTGGGGAAAGATGCTGTCTAGAAAACAGAAGAGAGGCAGGAGCTCTCTTAAAACTAGTGGACAGAGAAAGAAACTTAGGAAGGACCCTCCTAATTGATTAAGGAGTTAAAAGTAGCAGCAGGAAGCAGCACTTCAGACTTGAAAGGTTCGATTAATATAACCTAATAATAAAGCAGAATTAGCTTATCTAGTTGTGTTTCCCATTTGCTTTACCTGTGAAGTTTCATGTCCTCACTTTTTTTAGCACTCCTCTAGAAGCCATAGTTCCTAGACTTCCTGAATATTAAAAGGAAAATTTGCTTCTGCAAATCCCAACAGCAAGGCAGTAGGAAACAGCAGTTAACTATAGATAAGGCTTAGGTGAGCAAGGTGAATTTCCAAGTCGAGGAGTCCAAAGTAAAGCCAAAGATTTACGACACCAAATCAAGGGGGAGAGATCATGGTTAATCAACAAGCCAGGGTTGTAAATAACTAGATTCCAAGTGTAAAGATAGGCAAGCCAAATGCTGTAGTTGTTTCTAGCAAGAGACCATTGTTCCTATGGAAATGTAAATACTCTGTGCTGAGTATGCATAGCTGTGGTCAGACAGTGGCAGTGAGTTCAGCTTCTTGCTGCTTGCTCATGAGTTGCACACGTTAGCAAGTTGCAGAGATCCCACCTTCCCAGAAGGAATTGCTGGGGGAACCAAGTGAGTGCTGGAGCAGCCTGCATTGTAACTGAGACTCTGAAAGCATGAGATCAGGGCAGACACCGCATCCTTGGAGTCACATGATGAATATTTGGTATTTACGATCCAGAGGTCACAGGATCACCATTTGAGATCTTCCCAGGGGGCTTCTGACAAAGTCAATGGGGGAAGCTGGATTCACTTAATAACTGCATAATTTGCTTAACAACCATGGCAAAAAAGTTGTAAAATTGGACATGGCTCACTTAATGACCACAGCACTTAGTGATGGACATGCTAGTCCCAATTGTGAATGTAAGTCAAGGACTACCTACACTTCTTTCATATTTGTCACTCATTTTAGTTATGATCATTCAGCAGCCACTCATTCCTGCCCCATCTCTTGTTTTACCATACATACTTAAATAATCAATTTCCACTATATTCAATTGTATGTTTCTCCTGACATATCTTAATCCTATTTGCACAAAAGCACACTCTTATAATCAGCCACTTTCACTTCTTTCAATAAATATTTGTTCCTTATAATAGGCGACATACTAGCCCCATGTTTCTGTCAGCGTTTGTATCTATTTCTCCATCACTTTTACCATATTTCGTAGGCTTTCTACAAGATAACACAAATTCATTTGTCCTGGTTTTTCCGATTTATATACAGTATAACTTACAATTGTTTCCTCCATTTTCCTTGTAGTACAAACCTTGGTCTTTAATATATTAAGTTTCAGATCTGTATACCTCATTGTGCCATATAGTTTATTTAATATTTGATGGAAATGTTCAAATTCTCCTGAGTGATAGCAGGAGAGTCCAAGAATGGGATTGACAATGTCCTTTCTGCCCAGAGACTGAGTCATAAATTGTAGCCATGCCCCGTTGCCTCTCTCTCTGGCCCCTTCTGCTCCCGGGGTTGGAAACCTGGAGAAGAAGCATGGTACTTGAGCATTCGCTGGGGAGGCGAACAGGTCCACAATTGGTTGACCGAACTTCTGGGACATCTCCCTGAAGATGTGCGGGTGAAGCCTCCATTCGAAATGGTCGATTGTGTTCCTGCTCAAACAGTCCGCCTGCACATTGGTTGACCCGGCGATGTGCTCTGCCTTTAGTGAGAGGAGGTGCTCCTCCACCCACGTGCCTAGGTGGCCCGCTTCGCTCATGAGTGAATGGGTGTCCCCCTGTCAATTTATTTGGGCCTTGGTGGCCACATTGTCGGTTAAAATCAGGACATGGTGTCCTTGAATGATGTCCTGAAAGTGGCACAGGACCAGGTGCACTGCCCTGAGCTCCAGCCAATTTATATTGTTGGCGATCTCCGCCTGTGTCCAACAACCCTGAGCCATGTGAGACTACAGATGGGCGCCCCAGCCGAAGAGGCTGGCATCTGATGTAATTACCATCCTGCTGGGCTCCCTGAATAGGCAGCCCTTGGACAGAGCTGGAGTTGTCCACCACAGAAGGGACTGCAGGACCGAAGAGGGAACCCGAATCCTGGCCCGTGAGTTGCTGCTGCTCGACCGCTGGAATGGGAGCAGAAGCCATTGCAGGGGCCTGGCATGCAGTCGCGACCAGGGGACTATGGAAACGCACGAGGCCATCTTCCCCAGTAGCTGAGACAGTAGAGCCACGGTACTGTGGCTCTACTGTCTCTCTCTCACGGTACTGTGTCTCTCTCTCGAACCTGGTTCATCAGGGCCACCAAGCTGTCCCAACGCTCTTGGGACAGGTACACCTCGCTGAGCTCAGTGTCGATCACTGCGCCCAGGTGCAGAAGTCGAGTGGTGGGCACTAGGTGGCTTTTTTTGAAGTTTATAGAAAAGCCATGATCCTGTAGAACCCGAATTGTCATTTGTACATCCTCTGCCGCTCGTGATGGAGAAGAGGCCTGGATGAGGATGTCGTCCAGATAGCACTGGAGCCTCACCGGGATGGTTCTGAGGTGAGCTGCCAGTGCCACCAGTACCTTGGTGAAACACTGAACTGATACACTACCTGTACTGGTAGTGCCCTGTCCCATACTGAAATCTCAGGAACTGATGATGGGCCGGTAGAATCGGCACATGGAGGTATGCCTCCGTGAAATCGATGGAAGCCAGGAAGTTGCCCTCCCGTATGCCCTCCAAGATGGACTGAAGGGAGCTCATTTTGAATTTCCTGTAGACCAAATGGGTATTCAGATTTTTTAGATCCAGAATCGCTGTCCACCCCCCGCCAACCCCGAAGGCTCTGGAATGGTGAACAGAATGGAATAAAACCCCTGTCTCCTTTGGTCCTGCGGGACTGGCTCTATGGCCTGAATATCCAACAGGTGTTGGATGGCCTGTTCCATGAGGCCTCATTTTTCGGTCTTTTTGGAGACAGGGCAACGCACAAAGTGGTTCGGGGGTGTGGAGAGGAACTCTAGGGTGTGGCCTAGCCTCACCGTATTGAGTACCCAATTGTCAAGAAACTGGCATGGTACTTTATTGTACTAAGGTAGAATAATAAAATCTGAAAAACTTGTCTAAGTTTCTATTCTACTGGTACTAAATACAATCAAGAAATGGATATTTTGAGGGGTTTTTTCAGGATTCTTTCTTAAGATTGTGTAATCTTTTTTCAAACTTCCTTCTTAATAGCTCACATCTTTCCCTAATGGTTCTTTCATACCCCAGAGTCAGTTCTAAATTCCTTCATACTATCTTGTTTGCCAAAATCATGCAGGCAGGAGGAGGTGCGTTGCCCCCCTCCCCCAGCACTCTTGCCTGGGTCTCCCACCTCTGGCTGCTTAACAATCCACATGGTCCTGGGGAATTGCTGTCACTAAGTGATGTTGCCACATGACATCACATTTTATGAGCATGCCTTATGCTTGGCAATGGCAATTCCAGTCCCAATTGCTGTTGTAACTTGAGGACTAGCAGTGTAATAAGTGAAAATTTTCTAAAGTTGAGATCACTTTCCTAATAACTATTCCTTACACTTTATCAGATGGATGTACTCATAAGAGAGCCCTCAAATAAGGATTCTAAAACCCAAATAACCAATCAAGAAAGGATTATTTTTAATTTCATATTTTACATTTTATATAACATGAATATACTTTCTCCACAATATCTTTCAATATTGGGAAAGCTGCTTTACCTTATAAACTGTCAAGTTCCATGTAGCTGACAACTCCCAAGAAGTGAAAATCACACTGATTTCAGAAAAGCATGTTTCATGATAATCCGGGATTAAAACACAATCTAGAAATTTTAGAAATAAATTCATGGGAAGATTTATAATAAGCCAATTAAGGTGGAGTTTCTTTGAAACATTTTCTTCCCACTCTATAGTTTAGACTCCATATCTGAACTATGTGCCTTTCCTCACTCCATCTGAACCCTTCTCTTGTTTGTTCATTATCCTTTTCCAGAATAGCTTTGAATGACCACAGTTGAGCTGTAGATATTCTGATATTGTTGCTTTAACTCAAATTCTGAGTACTGCATTGCATTTATTTGTTTGTTTGATTAGATTTTAATGCTGCTCCTCCCAAAATGACTCTGGTCAGTGCCAAAATCTGTGTAGTGTCGCATATTGTACTGTTGTTAGAGTTTTCAGCATTCATTAGATAGTTATGCTTTGGATTTTCAAGCTTGTGCAGTGTCATGTTTGAAGTATTCTGTCTCTTTATTATCAGTGCTATATGTATATGAAGGTCCAGTACAAATCAAAATAATTAATGGACTTGCTGGTACCTCATACATGTGCCTGCCTAGAGACTTATAAAAAGTGCTTCCTAAATCAAACCTTTTTTCTATAACACCTCATAGTAAAAGTTGAACTATTATACTTGCTGTGATGTTTTTGATACAAGTTATCACTGAGTAGTGATAACAGCCAGCTACTAAATAATCCTAACATTAACAATATGAGGTTAAGTACAGATATGTATGGCAGGATGAATAAACACTACAAGCATAATAATTGATATGAGGATATATGGTAGCATAATTATAACGTGAAGGCTGCATTGCTATATATACTATATATATAAAGTAAATAGAAAGCCATTTTGCTGTAGAGGTTAAAGTGCTGCAAGCCAAGAGACTGGGTTCTAATTTCTAATTTTGTCAGATAAGCAACCTTGGGCCAGTGACTCCCTCTAAGCCAGGGGTGTCAAACTCAAGGCCAGGGGGCCGGATCCGGCCCGCGGGGTACTTAGATCTGGTCCACGGGGCCACCCTCGAAATAGTGAAGGACCGGCCTGCAGTGCTTCTGCCAGCGAAAACGGGCTCCTGAGCTCCGTTTTCGGCTGCCACGGCCTCCTGCAACCTTCTGCCAATGAAAACGGCAGAACACGTGCGGCCCTCCCAAGCTCCGATCTCCGGCTAGTGGAGACAGCATCCATGAACGGGTTAACTCTGTCTATTATCCAATCAGGACTGAGTCTGCTAATTGATTACACGCCTCCTCCTCACGTGGCTACCGCTTTTTAGACTCAGTCTGATCTTGGACAAGACGTGGTTTAAAGAGCTCCCGTTTTTGAATGCTGTTTTCCTATACTGCTTAATAGTGTACTGTCTCTTTAAAGAAAGAAAAAGTTCTAACAATGCAGCGTGCAAGAGAGGCTTCGCTGCCACGCTGACCTGGGAACACGCTGGAGTTTGACTGAAGCTGTTATGCCATTTTGTTTTTCCCCTCGTGGCTTTTTTGCCAGGGCTGGTTTTTTCTTTTAGCAGAGGTTTGCCACAGAGAGTTTTTTCCTGTATCCCTGCTTTTTGGAGTCTCTTTTTCTTGCCTCCAGAGCTTTGGGATCTGCTCTTCAGGGGGTCAGAGGGCTCCCTTGTGCCTCCCAGCTCATTTCAAGATGGCAGAGGGTTCTTCCAGCCAGAGAGCCATTTCTGAGAGGCGTTCCTCTCCTTCTCCCTCTTCTGATAGAGGCCTATCGGGAGCCACCACCAGAGCGGCCAAGCGCCAGGCGGCTCCATCCTCCTCTAGACCCTCTAGATCCCAAAAATCCTCAAAAAAGGAGGAGGAAAGGAGCCAGAGCAGGCACAGGGCTGCTAAAGGGGGCATTGATCGAACCCAGGGTTCTTCTTCCACCAGATCCATGGATTGCCAGAGGGTTCTTCCTACAAGATCCCTTTCCCCCTCCCCTATCCCTGCTGAGAAGGTCCAGGTGCCTGCAGCATCTGTTACTGGGGCTTCTCCCTCAGAGGGGATAGTACAACCTTTCAGGGATTTGCCTGGCAACAGTGAGCAATCCTTTGGCTCTGCGCCAAATTTGGGGGCTCCCATGACCATTGAGGTTCAGGCCCAGGTCCATAGAGGTTCCAGGACTGAAGCAACATTCACTCCAACTGCTGCAGGCCTCAGACCCGAGGAACAGGTGGGGCCAGCAGCCCAGGCTTGGATTTCTGAAGCCATTAGGCAGGGCATTGCTGCTTCCATGCAGCAGAGATCTCTTAGAGGATCCAGTGTTTCTAGGATCCAGGATCAGTTCCAGGTTCTTCCTATTATGGAGGAGGAGACCTTCCATAGGGAAGAGGAGTTGTCCCAGTCTTCTTCAGCTCGAGAGGCCTCTCTGGGTAAAGAGGGAGAAATCAGAGATTTTGATTTATCAGAGGATGAGGGTCTCTCCCCGATCACCCTTCTTCTGTTGGACTTTTTCGCCCTCAACTTTTCAGGTCTTTGTTGTTTAAGGCATGGTCCACCACCCGACTGGGATCCACCTCAAAATCCGCTGACCCAGTTTCGGGGCGCTATAATCCAGCTGACACCCTGTTTGTGGAGCCAACGGTGGAGGCGGAGGAAATTCCAGCCCCCAAGATGTTCCTGGACACCGTACAGAGGCAATGGTCCTCGCCCAGTTCGGGTCCCAATCCCAGTGGGCTGGAGAAGCGTTTTTATAACGTTGAATCAGGTCTTTCTCAGATTCTTCAGGTTCCAGTGGTGGACGGTCCCGTGGTTGCCATGGCTTCCCCCTCAGCGATCATGGGGACACCAGAGGAGGCTTTACGGCCTGAGGACAAGAGGGCGGAGCAATTGTTAGTGAAGGGCCACCAGGCTTGTGCGTGGGCAGTCAAAGCCTCCATGGCAGCTTCCTTTTTTAAGAGAGCCTCTCTCCTCTGTCTTAGACAGTTGCAAGATAGGATTTCAGGGGATGATACTAGATCTAATCAGGACCTGAATAAGGTTATGGCAGTTCTAGAATCTTCGGCTGACACGCCTCCACGGCAGCTTCCTTTTTTAATAGAGCCTCTCTCCTCTGGCTTAGACAGTTGCAAGATAGGATTTCAGGGGATGATACTAGGTCTCATCAGGACCTGAATAAGATTATGGCGGCTCTAGAATTTTCGGCTGACGCCACCCTTCACGCGACCCGCTTTGCGGCCAAGGCCATTGGGTCCTCGGTTGCCTCCCGACGGCTCCTTTGGCTAAGGCAGTGGCACGCCCGTAACAAGTGGCGTTTGGCTTCAGCTCCCTTTACAGGGACTTCCTTGTTCGGAGACTCCTTGGACCCTCTTCTGGTGGAATCCTGGGATAAGTGGAAGATTCTTCCTTCAGTTTCCTGGAGGTCGGAGTCACGGCCGATGCCTTATTACCGCCCGTCGTCCTTTCGAGGGCAGGAGGGCGGGTTCCGGTATCAACGCTTCCAACGAGCCTTCCCTCCTCGCCAGAGTCAGCCTCAGGACAGACAGGTCAGACAGTCATCCAGGTATCCCCCTAAGAGATCGTATGGGGGGGAGGGGTCGCCCCTTCAGACGGTAAGGAGTTTTCCGCGTCCAATCCTCCCATTGGGGGTCAGCTGGCACTTTTTGCCGCCCGATGGGAGGAAACCACCTCGGACGCCTGGGTCAGGGAGACGGTGAGAGCGGGCCTCTCCTTAGAGTTCATGTCCTCCCCCTGAGTTTTTTCCGTCCTTGCCCAATATCCAGGGACAGATCAAAACGGCTCCTCATGAATTCAGCTATCAAACACTTACTCGAAATTCAGGCTATCCAAACAGTTCCGGAGGAGCAACGAGGACGGGGGTTTTATTCTCTTCTGTTCCTCGTTCGGAAGTCCTCGGGGGGTTGGAGGGCGATTCTGGATCTTAAGACCCTGAACCGTCACATTATTTATCGACGGTTCAAGATGCAATCACTCCAATCTATTTTAGAGACCGTCAGGAGGGGCGACTTCCTTATGTCAGTAGATCTGACGGAGGCGTATCTACATATGCCTATTCACCCAGCCCACAGGCAGTTCCTCAGATTTTTTTACGCAGGCAAGCACTATCAATATCAGGCCTTGCCATTTGGTCTCTCCTCTGCCCCTCGAGTATTCACCAAGCTAATGGCGGCTCTTGCAGGTTCCCTCCGCTCCCTTCCGGTCCGCATCCAGTTTTATCTCGACGACATCCTGATCCTGTCGACCTCAGAGGAGCAGGCCACTCGAGACTTGGAAACCACCATTCGCGTTCTCCAGGAGCACGGCTTCTCCATCAACACAGCCAAAAGCCACTTGGTGCCCACCACACAGCTTCAGCACCTCGGGGCGATCATAGATACGGTCGAGACCAAGGTCTTCCTCTCGCAGGACCGTCAGGTCAGTCTGAGGGATATGGCGTTAAGTGTCAAACGAGATCGCTCGGTCACCCTCCAGCTCCTGTCCCAACTTCTGGGGAAGATGATCTCCTGCATCTCCATCACGCCTTGGGCTCGTCTTCACTCCAGAAGTCTCCAGTGGTTCCTACTTCCATTCCAACGAGAGGGCAGCAGCACTTCCCTCCGAAGAGTCTCAGTCCCTCCAGAGGTGCTTCAGTCGCTTCGGTGGTGGACATCGGATGCGATATCCAAGGGCAGTGTATTCCAGGAACCTCGCCGTCTGGTCCTGACCACCAATGCCAGCCTTTCCGGTTGGGGGGCTCATCTTTCATCCCACATGGCGCAGGGTCAGTGGTCACCAGAGGACTTGAACCACAACATAAATTGGCTCGAGTTGCGGGCGATTCATCTGGCCCTCATACAGTTCCAGGACTTGGTGTTGCACCAGCATATATTGGTCCTCACGGACAATGTAGCAGCGAAGGCCCACGTCAATCGTCTGGGGGGCACTCATTCCGAAGCTCTTATGCAGGAAGCGTTACAACTGGGTCTCTGGGCGGAGGCCAATCTTCAGTCCATCAGGGCGGCACACATTTCGGGGGTGGAGAAGGTGCGGGTGGACTGGCTCCACCGTGGACAACTCGGAGTGGCGCCTTCATCCATTGCTATTCAGGGAGGTCTCGGACAGGTTCGGTCTTCCATTAGTTGACCTCTTTGCGATCCAGGCCAACGCTCAACTCCTCGCTTCTCTCGTTTCCCAGTCCTAGAGGTGGAGGGGGTGGATGCCTTACACAGCCCGTGGCCACGGGATCTACTATACATCTTCCCTCCCCTTCCCATTCTTCCGAGGGTCATCCGGAAACTGCTGGAAGAGAGGGCGGAGCTTCTTCTACTAGCTCCTCATTGGCCCAGACGTTCCTGGTTCGCGGACCTGATCAGCCTCTCCGTAGCCAGCCCATGGCGCATCCCGCCGGACAGGTTTCATCTCAGTCAGGGGGCCCTTGTCCATCCAGACCCCCAGTGGCTGCAACTCACCGTTTGGCGATTGAGCGGCAATTGTTGAGAGGGGACTGTCTTCCAGATAGTGTTGTCAGGACCATCCAGGCTTCCCGCAGGGATTCCACCAACAGAATTTATGATGCCACCTAGCGGGCTTTTTGTGCCTGGTGTTCAGCTCGCAGTTTTTGTCCACTGGAATCGTCAGTGTCC
>QLTV01003770.1:282381-299014 GCA_003457575.1 Thermophis baileyi | reverse complement strand
AAGTCACTATCTCTCAGCTCAACCCGACTCACAGGGTTGTTGCTATGGGGAAAATGGGAGGATAAAGGAGTATTAGATATGTTTACCACATTGAGTTGTTTATAAAAATAATAATACAAGGCAGAAAATAAAATAAATAAAATAATAATCAATAAAATAAAATAAAATATAATAAAATAAAATAATAAAATAAAATAAAATAATAATAAAATAAAATAATAAAATAAAATAAAATAATAATAAAATAAAATAATAAAATAAAATAAAATAAATAAAATAAAATGTACGGGGGAGAGTGGGAGCTGCTATTAGTCAATTACACCTCTAGTGTGATACTCTCCCATTGGGACTTCCAAGCCAGGTCTTCAGGCTCTTGTGGAAGGTCAGGAAAGTGGGAACCAATCTCTCTTCAGAGGGCAAGATGTTTCAAAGGGCCCTGACAGAGAAGGCTCTTTCTCCTGGACCCTGCCAGCCAGAATTCCTTGACTGATGGGATCTGCAGCATGCCTCCTCCGCCAGCACGGGTGGGGTAGGCCTGTCCCCTAGAATGGTTCCTCAAGTAATCTCGACCCATGTCATACAGGACTTTATAGGTAATGAGCCACACCTTGAATTGCACCCAGAAACAAACCTCAGGTATTGCAGCTCGTGGGACAGTGGTGTAACATGGACCACCTTAGGGGCACCTAAGACTGCCCACACTACCTTACTTTGCATCCAAATGCTCTTCAGAGGTTGTCCCCTGTAGAGCGCATTGCAGTAGTCCAAGTGTGAGATGACCGGGGCTTGAATGACTTGAGCACAGGGACTCCTGAACCAGGCCACAACTGGCTCATAACCCGAAGTTCTGCAAAGGTTCATCTAGCTGCATATATCACCTGCTCTTTGAGCAAGAGTCACAAGTCCAGGACAACCTCCAAGTTGTGGACCGAGGTATTGCCACCCATTCAGAGTTAAAGATGTCAAAGTCCCAGATCTTGAAGCTCCATGCACCCAAAGCCATTTGGTCTTGCCAGGATTCAGCCAAACCAAATAGCAATAGCACTTAGACTTATATACCGCTTCATAGTGCTTTACAGCCCTCTCTAAGCGGTTTACAGAGTCAGCATATTGCCGCCAACAGTCTGGGTCCTCATTTTACCGACCTCAGAAGGATGGAAGGCTGAGTCAACCTTGAGCCTGGTGAGATTCAAACTGCCAAATTTCAGGCAGTCGGCAGTCAGCAGAAGTAGCCTGCAGTACTGCGTTCTAACCACTGCGCCACCACAGTGATGACGAGCCTGGGAAACGGCAATTGTCATAAATACACGCCATTTGCAAAGAACCTACATTTTGGTCATGTGACTGCAGGGATGCTGCAGTGATCATAAGTGTGAGGACTGGTTGTGATGTTTTACAATGCTGACATGACTTTGAACAGTCATTAAATAAATGGCTGAAAGTGGAGGACTACCTGTACCCAAAGCTGCTTATCAGAAAGTCCTTTTTGCCCAATGTAGGTAAAACACTTTAAATCAACTTAAACGTTTCTGTTGTGATTGGGTAATCAGTTGTGTGTCATTACCCAATTACACACACACACACACACACACATACACAAAGAGAGAGAGAGAGAGAGAGAGAGAGTTTTGGGTAACTGAAAAGTTTAACCATTATAGCTAGCTGATTGAATCTGTTCAAACAAAGTAATTACATATTAAAGAGTAAAAATAATTCTGCTTAATTAAGTAAAGATCCAAAGCAGTGTATTGAGAAAAATAACGTTTTTCCTGTCATCTTTACAGCATTTATCCAGTAGGCACAGTGTGCAACAAAGCATATCACAGGTAAGTTGAGTTATAAAAACATCATTTTCTAAATATCACATGAATAGAAATACATTTAATGGTATTAGAAAGTTTTGCTTGACAGTGCTAGTGTACAAATACTAATTTATTTTCTTTTGTAGCAGCTTTCCTCTTGATATTTGTTTAGAACTGCTTGCATTAGTTTGAAAATTGTATAGTGAGACAGTTAGAATATGATACTGATACTGTACACATCAGTGGTGGGTTGCTACTGGTTGGCACCGGTTCGAGCGAACCGGTGGCGGCGGCAGGAGGCTCCGCCCACCCACCTGGACGTCATAAAAAATGCTCTGCGCAGAAGCGTTGCGCGTGCGCAAAGCATGCCTGCGCGCTTCCGTTCCCGAACCGGTAGCAAAGGTAAGAGAAACCCACTACTGGTAGACATGTCTGTGTCCATGAATTGTTTGGGTTGGGTTGTGTGTATTTTCCCTTGCTGTTACATTCCAGACTACATAGAATGTGTTTAGCACAATACAGCCGAATTTCAAGATATGAAAAAGGTATGAAACATTAGTGGCAGCCTCTGTGTTGCTGCTGAAATAACTTCAAAAGAAAGACTGTATTAGTAATGATTTCCATAAGCTTTCTCAATTTTTTAATCATATCCTACCTTCCCACTTGTGTACCAGTATTTAAATCTGATAACTGTCTACTTAAGTGGAGACAATAACATCACTGTTATCATCAAGAATGGAGCCTATAAGTCTTTGATCAATGAGATGAAAAAAAAAGTTTGAAGGAAGGAAGAATAGTACCCATTGTCTCTGTCTGGTCATCATACTTTCTAGATGTCAACTGGATAGATATAGACCAACATAACTGACTAAACTTGCAAAACATTTCATCATTATGTATAGGTTACTTGCAACTATATATAGCTAAATATCAGAAATAAAGCTTTCCTGACTTTTCAGTTCTCCTATAGCCGATCATTGCTCTTTATGTTTAAATAACTCATCTATTCTCAACATGGGTACTTCCTCATTTTCTTTTCAACTTATTCCACAGTTCAGAAATGGTTAAGATGGTGCTTGGCTGCAGTAACTTAATATGGACCAAAGAAAATTGCTTTATTCAGCAGTTTGCTCACATTTACAGAATCTTACATGTGGTTGTGAAATTTAATGTAGAGCAAATACTGAATACTGAACTTTATGTAAAATACTGTAATGTAGTTTTAGTAATAATTGTATCCTCAATTTTTTCATCAAACATCCAAATGTATTTTGGTGACATTGCTTGATCTCCAAATCATTACAACTAAAAACCAGTGCACATGATGAGTATTTATAGTGGGTATGTTATTAAATGGAAAATCTAAAGTTTCTAAAAGAAGGGAGAATAATTCACTTGTTCCATAAATAATTGCATAACTATTGACTACTTGTATATAAAATAAAGCACTTTTCATTTTGTTTTTTTCAAATTAGGTGGATACGATAAGGCCACGCCATGGAGAAACATGCCGTCTGCCAGTACCTCACCATTTCTTTCTCAGTTTAAAGAGTTTCACATACAATACCATTGGAGAGGATGCAGATGTGTTCTTTTTTTTATATGATGTTCGAGAAGGGAAGCAGATCAGGTAAATCAAGACAACTTTTACTTTTTCAGAATATATAGATTAGCAATAGGAATAGCCCTTAGACTTATATACTGTTTCATAGTGCTTTACAGCCCCTTCTAAAGGGTTTACAGAGTCAGCATATTGCCCCCAACAATCTGGGTCCTCATTTTACTGACCTCAGAAGGATGAAAGGCTGAGTCAACCTTGAGCCAGTGAGATTTGAACTGCTGGCAGTCAGCGGAATTAGCCTGCAATACTGCATTCTAACCACTGCGCCACCACGGCTCAGTATTGATACTTTCATTTAAAATCCTCATTTATGTAATACTTATATTTTATTAATATAGTTATGAAATATAATTTTGAAATATTTCATTATGAAATATGATGTCATGAGTTATACTTCTACTGAAGTAGAAAAGTGCTCAACTAATTTGCTAGTGCTAGTTCTTTATTATAGTCACTGAACAGAATTCCACAAGTAAACAAAATAAACAGTTTCTGTTTCAAGTATAATAAAAACAGACCTAAAACTATAGCTAGATCACCAATCTGATCAGTAAAATTTTATAAACAGCAATGATGACAGAGAACAACCTTATCATGTTACATTCTCTATCTCACAGGACTTGGGTAGCTCATCATTAAACTGTCCTGTATAAATTGTTGCATCCTCTTTAAGAAATTCTCCCCAAAATCTATTTCTTTCACCAATATTAAAATACTTATGATATGAAAATAATCCATGTCCAGTATTTTTCAAATTATTCACATAATTTTATTAGATGCAAAAAGACATTAATTAATGCAAGTTCAGAAGGTACTTCAAAATGAGATGATATATGGTCTCTCAATAAATTATTAATTTATTCAATAAATTAATTTGTTTAATAAATTATTACATAAAATTTAATAATTCTGACTAGAATAGGATTAAATCAAGTATTAATTATAGATAAATCTTTGTTGCCTTTCAGTGAAAGATTTCTGGTAAGGTTGAACAAGAATGGGGGGGCCAAGAATCCAGAGAAGATTGATCGGATGTGTACACTTTTTACAGTAAGTAGTGCTTTATATTCTGTACTCTGTTCCTGACACAGTTGGTCATTTGCGAGTGATTAACATTTCTAAATTTATAATACCACAAATTTTGTAGAACATTATTGTTTTAAATACTTAAATGAAATATGAGCCAGCATCCTTAAAGATGCCAGCTGCTGTTTTGTGGTCTAGTGAGGAGCAACTGTGTGGAGCACTCATAAATGATCTCAGATCCTCTTGTCTGGAGAGTAATTACAGTCTTCATTCTGTCCCAGTCATTGGCTCCACTTTAAGCAGCACAATCTTCAGTTTGCCTTTTCTTCTCTGGAAGTCCAGACTTCCTTTCTAAAATATTTGTGATTATGAGTTTTATGATTTACCTTTTACACTGTCTTTTAGCTACATGTCCAAATAATAGCATTGCTTTGCAATGTTGCTTTGTAAAGTAAGATGGGTAGCATATAAATTTGATAAATAATAAATAAGCAATATGTTCAAAATATATGAAAATATGTAGGTTGAAAGCAGATAAGTATAGGGGCTATACTTTTAGATTCTAGAAGAAAAATAGATGTATTTAATAAAATATTAAAATATTAAAACTAATGATAATGTTCTTTACTATTTTTAGAAGAAGAAATGCATTTTATATTTAGAAAACTAAGACTGAATTGTTAAGTTCTAATATATATGAAAGTCTAGGTGTAGACTTTCATGTTATTTTGAAAGAGAAATAATTGAAAAACTTCAATTTCCATAAATTGTTTAACATTGTTTAGAACAATGAGATACCATTTGGAAATTTCTGTATTTTTGTTTTCATTTTTCTTTCCTTTTTCCCTAGTCTTTCATATCTTTTTGTGGGACTTTGTAAGAAACATAGAGGCTGCTTTTCTGAAATGTAAATATAGCTTAGAAATGTTACTAATTTTTTTTTTTTTGCATCTTTCCTATTTATAAGGACCTTGGCAGCAAAGATATGAAGAAAGATTTGTACATAGTTGCCCATGTAATCCGAATAGGTACAGTATGCTTTATTAAAAAGCATTTGCAAACAACAGAAATAATATATGATATGCTCTGTTGTATAAGTTGTGATAGTTTCTCTGTCTGCTGGAGACAATAACAGAAGATCACTTATGTTTTATTACTAATTGCTAAAGACTTCTGAATTATAAGCATACTCACTAAATGTTTTAATGGAATGGGAGGATATTGTAGTATATCTATTCCAACATATTGTATGTGTTATTTTTATGCTTATAAATCAATCTATTAGAAAGGATAATAACATACTTCTGGCAGCGCCTATCTGAATTATATTTGGCTTATCTTGATTTCTTTCGGTCCCTGCTATTTAAAATTGCCCTGAAAAAGACTTGGAAAAGGTGTTTTGGAAAGTGTGGAGCTCAGGTTCAGGCCTTCTTTAAAGCAGTTGAACCTTCAATATAATTACCAACCAGCCCTACTGATGTTCAGGTTTGAGCTGAAGGCTGGAAAAAAACACCATATTGCCAAAAACATTTGTGAGCAAATATTTAACCAAAGACTGAGCTTCAGTATCTAATGGAGCAAATATCTCATTTTAATTTCAGTATTAAAATATTTTTGCTCCTGAATAAAAAAAACTTCTATGGTAATTGTTAGGCCATTAGTTTTTTTAACTGTATTTCTGTAAAACCTAGGGATCCACAAGAATTTTATGGGGATCATAAGAACACACACACAAAAAAAACTACTGGATTACATTGGTCTCCCTTTTCTCTGCAAGGAGTTTGAATAAGAGATGGGTGACTGCCTTTCCCCCAGACCTAGTTGAGGTTTTTTCATCTATATCAGGGGTGTCAAACTCAAGGCCCGGGGGCTGGAACCGGCCCATGGAGTGCTTAGATCTGGCCCGTGGGGCCGCCCTGGAAACAGTGAAGGACTGGCCCGCGGTGCCTCTGCCAACGAAAACGGAGCTAGGGAGGCATCTGCAGTCAATAACAGAGCTCCGGATTGATCCGGAGCTCTATTATCGGCTGCAGAGGGCTTTCCGGAAGGCATCTGAAGGTAAAACGGAGGCCGGGGCAATGCGTGTGAGTGGCAGCAAGCGGCCGCAGAAGAAATGGGCTAGCAGCGGGGTCCTGCTGGGCAGGGCTGTCAGTGCCACCGCCACGAGGTGAGTCAATAATTAGAACCCTCCAAAAAGAAGGCCTAGCCGTTTTTTTCGGGGGTTAAAAGAAAATAAGAACTGGCCTTCTTTTTGGAGAAACACGGTATTATTTTAAAATGGACTGGATAAATTCATGGGATGGCTATTGGCCTCAAGAGTTGTGGGCAGCATGCCTCTCAAACAACTTACAGGAAACATGCTGGAAGAAGACACCTAGCTACATCTAGCTGTAAGAAACAAAATACTGGACTGTGAGGGTCTTAGCCTGATTCAGAAGAGCTTTTCTTCTCTTTGTTTTAGGACGTATGTTGCTAAATGACTCAAGAAAGGGTCCATCTCACCTCTATTACCGTCGTCCATATGGCTGTGCTGTATTGAGTGTCTTGGATGTAATTCCATCAATTTCTGAACTCAAAGAAGAAAAGGATTTTGTTCTCAAAGTTTACACGTAAGTTTATTTAGTTGAAGCATTTAGTGACACATTTAGAATCACTGTTGGTGTGACGAGTAGCTGTATAAATTGGTTTAATAAGTAAATGAACAGAAATGCAATAATATGTTAATGTCAAATCTACTATTTTTCTGATATGTAAAATATAGGAACTGTAGTCACAGTTTAGGATATGTTTTTTAAAAATATTAATCAAACAATTAAAATGTATTATCTATGACAAGCCAATATGTGACTATCATATCTGATTGCAACATTTTAGATCTAAAGTTGGAAGTTGCTTTGAAGAGGTGTATATTCTACACCTATTAGCATCTCCTTAAAGAGGCTATAACTTTTACTGAAATTATTTGGTAGCCACATTACTACAGGAAAATTTATGTTTGATTTAGGGAGTCAATGCAGCAAGATGCTTTGGAGTGGGCATGGGCCTCTGGTGCCTCCTTAACTAAAACCCATTTTTTTCTGGGATTGTGCAATCCAAGATAAAATGTTCAATTATTTATCAAGGCAATGATTCACTTTTTTTTTTTCCAAAAGAGCAGCATGAAACAGCAAATAATTTGCAGGCAAATTCAGAAATCTTTTATGATGGCAGAGACAGAGATGAATTGCTTCTAAGTCATATACAAGCTCCAAGTACATTTTTAGAAGCTCCCAAATCCCTCCAAATAATCTCACTGAATTTAAGTGACAGAGGGACAAAGTTTAAAGTGACCTTTATCTATTGTTTAATTGTTTAATTAATGACTAAAATAGGCTCATTGTATCTCCACTACATTTAAACAGCTATATTTTTCTTGAATCCCCTAAGGACATTTCCAGACTGAGCTGCCCAAATTCAGCAACCATATATACACATAATATATGTGCAATATGTGTGTATGTTTATATGTATATAAGAGTAGGAATACTAAAACTTTATATACATTAAATATCCTCAAGAGCACAAATCATGAAAAATAGTAAAATGTTTAGATCTAAACATTACCATATTACCACCGGGTCTCCACCAGTCCTTATAAGATGGGGGCGGGGGGGGGGGAGAACCCATTCTCAGTTGAAAAAATAAAATAAAATAATAAAATAAAATAAAATATTTGTATGTTATCTCTTATTCAATAGTTGACTAATACTGATGTTACCTAGTTTGGGTAATGAGATATCTGCAAGAAAACAACCAAGTTCAGAGAGCACCAAGGATTCCTCATTTCAACTCTGAGCTACAAATATTCTCCATTGTTGGATATAATTTTCATAGTAATGGGAGACATGAGTCAAAATTAATCATGGGATTTCTAACCAAACTACTCCCAAAGGTGCTTTTTCAATAGTCAATTGGACTTTCTTTGTTTTTGCTTGTCATTTAAGATTCTTCTCATCTAAGAAGCTTCTTCAGTTCTGAATGAATGGTGGAGAATGGAAGGATTTATATTCCTTGCAGTCATCTGGTTGTTGAACACTCGTTCTGAAAGTTGTTGAGGCCACTTGGAGGTTTATCTGTGCCCTCAGGGTCACCTGAATAATGCAAATGGGTGTGGAACCTTCTGTGTTGTAAACAGGAGACAGGGGGTGTTGTATCCCTCCCCCTCTGTTGAGAGAGAGCTGTTCAATCTTAATGTAGATGGCCTCTTTCAAACCAGTGGTCCTCTCTGTCCAGAATGTGGACTTTGCTGGCTTCAAAAGAGTGCCTTTGTCTTTCAAATGCAGATGGACTACTCAGAGTCTTGTCCTGATGGGTTTGTTCTCTTATGTTGTGCCATGCATTTGTGAAGTAGTTATTTTGTTTCTCCAATGTACAGATCTACACGTTTCACTATATTGTACTGCATATATCACATTGTTCAGTTTGCATCTGAGTGTTTTATCCTTGGGGTGGATAAGCTTCTGCCATAGTGTATTTTTGGGTTTAAAGTGTGGGTGTATATTGTGTTGGTTGAAAATCCTCCTGAGCTTTTCCAATGTTCCTGCAACGTATGGAATGTCCACAGAGTTGATGTGTTTGTTGAAGGCTTCCAATTCCTGTGTTTTAATCTTGACCTAAGTATCATTGACATACCTATACCAGTGAGTGGGTGGAATTCCTGTAAAGGAGTTTATGGCATTGGTTTCTAACTAATCTATTGTTTCTTATGTCTTGAAAGCAACATTTAGAGAAAAACTAATTATTCTATAATTTATAGTTATTGTGTAAACTCTATCATACTAATCACTAGATATAAAATCAACATAGAAATATTTAGGGATGTTCTTTTATCTCTATGGATTTAATATCTAGCTTATTCTATATGTAGGTATTATGTAGCATACTTTTGAAATACCACAATTCATTATAGTCAAAGGATTTGTATATCAAAGTTTTCTGGCATGGAGGAAAAGGAATTAGCTATTTCTCAAGTTGAGAAACTCAATTTCATTTTCCCTCAAAAGTTTTATATTGAAGTTTCAGTAATAAAATAATAAAATGCCTCCCAAGAAGACCAGACAAGCAGGATGAGCTAATTTTACTTTATTGTAAGGCTACATTAACAGATTCTTCCAAGTCTTAAAATACAGTTCTCCCACCATCTCTTTTTACCACCTGATAAATTAGGGTGAATCCTTTCTAAGTTTCTTTTCCCCTTGTTTCCCTAGGTCAGGGGTCAGCAACCCGTGGCTCTGGAGCTGCATGTGGCTCTTTCATCCCTCTGCTGCGGCTCCCTGTCGCTCAAAATATGCGTCACAACTGCCAATGTGTGACACCCACCGACGTGCAATTTATTAAGCTTTTTGACCCATGGTAGGCCAACCATGGATAAATCCAAGAAAAGAAAAGTTTCAGAAGAAAACAGAATCTTTAATTCAACTATATATGCTAGTTTTGTGGCCGCTCAGGAAATAGTCAGGCACGGGAAGAGTTTTGTGGCTCCCGGTGTTTACTTTTCTGTGGGAAACAGGTCTAAATGGCTCTCTGAGTGTTTAAGGTTGCCGACCCCTGCCCTAGGTCATTCCCACATCCCATTACAAATACCTACTTTACATATTTTAAAATAATTCTGTATGAAACTCCATTGGGCAGGTCACAAAGCAAAGCTCATGCTATTATAGTTGTGTCCTGATATTACATGCAAATATATAGGGGAAGAATTTTGTGTAGTCATATTGCGGCCCAATTTTGTCACTCCCCACGCTACCCCGATGAATGTCTAGTTTTAATTTTTTTTTTTCACTTTGTTAAGTATATTATTTTTGCACTGTATTGCTTGTGCTTATATCATGATCAGAATATCTGTCACTACTGGGAAATATTTGCTTCTATGCTTCCATGTTCAACATGAGATATTGTAATTTTTCATTAAAAGCGATCATATTTGTATAGGTCCACTTCCTTTATTGGGATGAATCAGAGTAGTACAAAAGATTATGCAAGCTTTGAAGTTTTCATCAGGCAGCTGAATTCTGCATTTCAAAGTAATTTCCAAGGAGGTTTTACTTTACATACATAATTCATACTGGGTTTGTTGGCATTAGATTATACCTAGCATCTTCATGAGGGAAAAAGGCTTTTTAACATACATTCCCTTTCCCCCATAGCAAAACCTTACCATCCAGCTAGCAGAGTTTTTGTTCTTTTGGAAAGTGCAGGCAGTTCTCTAGAGAGGGGAAATAATCAAGAAACTAAGGATTAGAGCTCTCCGCCTTTAATAAAAGGAAAATCTATAAGAAACTGGAAAAAAGTCAAGAAACAAGCAGGCTCAGCATATACGGTAATAGAAAATATTTAACAAGTTTAGTTAAAAATATTGCCAGGGATAATTTTTACTTACTTTGATAGCGTATACTTACAAATATTTTGTCTCTGGAATTTACAAGCTTAGTATTTCTATTTTCCAAATTAAATGGTTTCTATAATTTAGAAACAGTCCAGCGTCATCATCTGTTCTGACCATAATCTTGTGTTTCCGTTTGTTGTTTTATGAGAGGTACAGTACTTTCAAGTCACTATCTGAAATTTGAACAAATTTGAACATGTTTATCTTCATTGCCTTTAAATATTTATTTGGGACTGCTTAATCACCAAAAAGAATTTTTTTTTTTGCTTTAAAAGCATGATTTTACAGTAGTCCTTGTATAACAACTACCCTAACCATTCAAAGTCACAACTGTGCTGAAAAAATAATTTTATGTTCAATTCTTGAACTGATGTCTGTTGCATCACCCCCATGGTTAAATGATCAAGATTTGGGTGTTTGCAACCAGTGAGTATCTGTGAATGTCACAGCATCGTGTGATCATGTGATTGCCATTTGTTTATTTCACAATTGGCTTGAGTCAATGGAGAAACTGGCAGTCAAATCCCTGGTCACGTGATATCTCACCTCAACTGCAGGTGATTTGTTTAACAGCTATAGTGGAAGTGAGGCTGTAAGTCCATCCTGATCACATGTTGTCTTGTATGATGACCTCATTGTTTAGTGACAGAGTTGTCAGTGCCATTTGTGGTTCTTAAGTGTGGATTGCCTGTATTTCTTTTTTGTAAGATCCTCTGAAAAAGAGGAAAGGAAAGAAAAGGCTGATTTTTCTAGTCACAGACTTCAATTCCAGAAGACGGCACTATAGATTTAATTTTTTCTCATTTTTTTACTCTTTAATTTGACAGAAAATGTGGGCACCCTGTTTCTCTTACATACCATGGTTGCAGAGAGAATGCCATATAAAGCACTCCCTAAAAGGTAGATGATTGCAATAAGTGCTACCACACAGAAGGCAGGAGATGGAGCTAGGTGTAAAGAAGTTACCACGTTCTGGGAAAGAAAAAATAGATTTTTAAACCATGGCAGATGAGGAGGAGGTGGATATTTCAGCTTTATCTCTAAAGTGCGATGTCAGTCTGCCATTAGGTCTGGCAGAAGAGGCATGCTTCAGGTTTCATTTACAAAGGAATACCATCTGGTGGGACCGCAAAAGAGAGCCTTTTCTGTCACAGCAACCATCCTCTGGAATGCTGTTCCCACAAAGATTTGATTGACAGGAAGGTTGAGAACTCCAATCGTTTATCCTATAGACCAGTGATGGCAAACCTTTTTTTACTCGGGTGCCAAAAGGGCACACGCGCGCGCGATAGCGTGCACGCACGTGCCCACACCCATAATGCAATGCCCTCCCCCCGTGCATGCGCGCACAACCCCCACGCGCTGCCCCCCCGGCGCATGCGCATAGGCCTCACTGAAGCCTCTGGACATCCGGTAGGCCCATTAGGCCGTTTTTCGCCCTCCCCAGGCTTCAGGAAGAGGGCGAAAAATGGCCCAACAGGCCTACCGGAAGTTCGTTTCTGAACTTCCGGTAGGCCTGTTGGGCCTGTTTTTCGCCATCCACAGGCTCCGGAGGCTTTGCTGAAGCCTGGGGAGGGTGAAAACGGCCTCCTCCCGCCCTCTGGAAGGCCAAAAATCAGCTGGCCAGCGTACACACGCACGCTGGAGCTGACATAGGGCAACGCCTCGCGTGCCCTCAGATATGGCTCCATGTGCCACCTGTGGCACGCGTGCCATAGGTTCGCCATCACGGCTATAGACTGAAACATGATGCAATAATATAACATATATAAAACACACACACACACATACATGCTGTATGTCTGTCTCTCTATGTGTGTATAAGTTCCTTATATAATAGTTTAATTTTTTATTTCAAATGTCATCATCTAATCGAATGAGTAATTTAAAATGGCTGCGCACATGGATGCTGCGGCTGGGCACTCCTTTATAGTAATGCAATATCGGTTTTCAATTCAATTGCATAGAATGTGAAGGATGTGTGTTTGTGTTTTATTTTTATAATTATAATGTACACTGAAGATGGCATTTAATTTCGTTGTACGAGGTGCAATGACAATAAAGTAAAGTAAAGTAAACTAATTATTCCTTTATTAATTTATAATTTCAACTTTTATAATGATCCATGAATGTTAAGCTCTGATACCATCCTTTGTTCTCAAATAGGAAGAATAAAATATATAAAGAACACAATTTTCTTAAATAGTATGATTACATAGATATAGTAGAAAGATAACATCAGGCATGGAGATATATCAAGAAGCTGCTAATGGATTTCAAATATACAATAATGAAATTTTTAAAGAAAGCAAAACTTTTCTTATTAAAATGCATCATCTTAGATATTCACTTAATCTGAATGATATAAGATTCTGTTCTATAATGCTGCACATTACAGGTGTAAATAGTTTGTTTTCCTCTATGTAATTATGTGCATATTTAATTTCATTGACAGTGGCAAATAACATTGACTCTACTTTTCAGGTGCAACAATGAGAATGAATGGCATCAGATCCATGAAAATATAATTCGCAAGTCGAGCACCAAATATACAGCACCCAGTTCAAATTATGGTAATATTTTATTTTAGCTCTTTTAAAGATACATTTTTTTTGGTAATGAAAACATTATACTTGCCACATAGTTCATATTTTAGAGCCTATGGTCATGAACAGTCCTCAAGGAATTATCTTTCTTGTGTATAAAATGTGGGTGTAGAGGCTGGAGATTTTGCAGAACAAAGAAGCCTTTAAAAAAAAAAATCCAGTAACCTCTTTAGCATTGCTAATTGTTAGTAGACATGAAATATTCCTCTTACCTGAGATTTATATTTCTGGCTTCAAGTTGATGTCACATGATCAATGAGGAAGCAATGTACTGTACCTGGTACCTGTATCAGGTTGCATCCTCCTCCCCCCGAACATATTTGCATATTTTTCTGGCAAGGAGGGGAATTCAGAGAGTATAGCATGCAAGAAAGAATGATGAGAGTGGGAAGTTTGCAGGGAGTGCTGCTAACATCCTTGAGAAGGAAAAGAACTCATCCTTTCTCCTAGGACATATTTAGATTATGGGTTTGAAGCAAGTCAATACTTAACATAAGAGGTGCATGTAAGGAAACTGATGCAGAATGGCAAGAATTCTGTTATTAATTATAATAGTGTTGTATGTTACAAAATAGGACCAGCTTGAAGCACTTGCTTGACATTTATTTTCAGAAGTATACATCTAATAACTGCATCAATAATTAACGCTCATCTGTAAAATTGGCTGTGGCACCTGCATATTGTAAAACCAGATGTAACTGACTGAAAATAAGAAAGTGTGGATAATTGATGTGGCAGTAACGGGATAGTAGAGTAGAAGAGAAAATATTGGAGAAGATCACAGAGTATCACGTTTTAAAATTGAACTTGAAAGATTATGACATAAATTGGCTATGATGGTTATCAGCACATGGAGTGCCATACCAAAAAAAGCCTTGGATGATACTTAGGAAATCTGTGTATTGACAGAATTTCCATCTGTCAATTACAAAAGTCCATGCTGTTTGGATCCACCCATATAATATATTGATATGTTATGACATCCTAGGTTCACCAGCTAAAAAACTGGCAGATGAAACTTCACATTGTTATGTATGTAATTTACTGAAATGGACAGCTATAGAAATCAAACAAACAAACAAACAAATAATAATAATCAAACATCAGAAACATCTGCCAGGCTATCTCACCTCCTTTACATGGATCTAAAGCTGTATGGAAAAACACCATTGGAAATAGAATCATTGCTCAGCACTATTTACAGCCAAGGTATTGCAATGAAGTTTGGACTGGACAAATTTGTTTCATTACATCTGGTCTGTCATACTTGCCATCTTTTATTATTGATTTTATAGTAATTTTTTTTATTTCATTGTTGTGAGCCAGAGTCAGCCAGCATAAAATTTAACATTCTATTATGCACAGTCAGCCATATGTTTAGATTGGGCTTGGCATTTTTATTCACCTTCCCAAGGACCTGTCTCTACTAATTTCCTCCCTGAAATCTGAAAAATTTTCAGCTTTTTCAGATTTCAGCTTCCTCCAGGGTTCTCAACAGTTGCAGAGTGACCAATTTGTCAACAACCTTTCTCCAAAATGTTGGACTGGTTGGTAGTTGTTGAAAACCCCTGGGCCTGCCATTTTCATCTGCATAAAATTTGATGTATTCTGTTTTGACGCCTGATAAATCAATGTTGCTTAATGTGTTTTGGTTGCTTCATATCTAGATTATTAAAACATCTCATTGGCATGTCTCCCTCTTCTCCATTGGTCCAGGTTGAAATTACTGAAGCTCAGGTTGTTTTAAATGTTTTAATACACTTCAAAGCCCTGCACTGGCTACCAATTAGAGCCAGGTGCCACTAATTTTTATTTTATTTTTTTGCCTTTTGGGCACTGTGAAACTGTATAACTTCCTTCATCTATATTGTTGAACAAGTATATACACTTAAAATCTACTCAACCAGCCTCCTTAGCACTTTTGCTGTTCCTGTTACTCTAAGAGCAACTTTGGGATTGATTTAGTCCCAGAGTTTTAGAGTTGTTACCCTCGCACTCTTCGGATGACAGAAAAAGTTTTAGGCTTTAAATCTAGGCTTAAACTTTTCAGTTATGAGGAATAGAGGATTTTGTGATTCTGACTGGACAGTTGTAACATGTGGACTACTTCAGTAACAGGCCTGCTTGATTTTTATATTGAATATGGCTTAATTTTATTCAATTTAATTAGTTATATATTTAGTTTTTATAGGTCAGGTTTATTATTTTCATTGTAAAATGACTTCCCTTTTGCTATGCCATTAGAATAGAATAGAATAGAATAGAATAGAATAGAATAGAATAGAATAGAATAGAATAACAGAGTTGGAAGGGACCTTGGAGGTCTTCTAGTCCAACCCCCTGCTTAGGCAGGAAACCCTACACCACTTCAGATAAATGGTTATCCAACATCTTCTTAAAAACTTCCAGTGTTGGAGCATTCACAACTTCTGGAGGCAAGCTGTTCCACTGATTAATTGTTCTAACCATCAGGAAATTTATCCTTAGTTCTAAGTTGCTTCTCTCTTTGATTAGTTTTAACCCATTGCTTCTTGTCCTACACTCAGGTGCTTTGGAGAATAGCTTAACTCCCTCTTCTTTGTGGCAGCCCCTGAGATATTGGAACACTGCTATGCCCAACTGTAAGTCTTCCACCTGATTCTTGAAGCCTTATGCTTCCTATGAAAGCCATCGTCTTTCCACCTATACCGGCTGGGTTTGTGAATAAAGACAATGCATCCCATGTTGATACTCTAAGAAGAACCTTATTGTGCAGAGGAGCGATTAACTTCTCAGATAACATTTTGATGCTGACTCGTAGGATATTATTGTTCAGCTGCTAAGTCATGTCCGACTCTTCGGGACCCCATGGACTATAGCACGACAGGCCCCCTATCATCCACTGTCTCACAGAGTTTGCCCAAATTCATGTTTATTGCATCAATGACATTATCTAACCATATCATCCTCTGTCATCTCCTTCTCCTTTTGCCTTCAATGTTTCCCAACATCAGGGTCTTTGCCAATGAGTCCTCTCTTCTCATTAGAGGGCCAAAGTATTTGAGCTTCAATATCTGCCCTTCCAAAGAATAGTCAAGGTTGATTTCCTTTAGGATTGACTGATGTGATCTCCTTGCAGTCCAAGAGACTCTCAAGAGCCTTCTCCCACTCCACC
>QLTV01003770.1:234693-267700 GCA_003457575.1 Thermophis baileyi | reverse complement strand
CCATGACTCAGACATGCTGTGGTTCCACTCTTTCTCTCTCCCTCCCTCTCTCTCTCCCTCTCTCTCTTTCCCTCCCCTCCCCCCCTCCCTCCCTCCCTCCCCTCCCTCTCTCCCCCTCCCTCCCCCTCTCCTATGGAATGTGAATTGACAGTCTGACATGGGGCTACATGCACAACACAGACTAATTAAAATATACAGAATCCTTGTATTGTTAACATGAAGTTGTTAGTATCTTGTATCATGTTTAGTGTAATATTTTCGTATTTTTACCTTGTACCTTTTTTTTTTGTAGGACTGCATTAGCTTAGGCTCAGGAGAATCAAATAGAAGTATGTATCATTCGTTTGTTCTCTATCATAATAATAGCCCTCGCTGGGGAGAGGTCATCAAACTCCCAATTCCCATTGACAGATTCCGTGGATCTCACCTCCGTTTTGAATTCAGACACTGTTCCAGTGAGTATAACTTGTTAATATTTTTACATATTTTTATTAAGGATTATATTAAATAGATAAGACAAATAACCAAAACCTACAAAAATACAGGTAGCCCTCGACTTATCACCACAATTGGTACAGAGTCTTGGTCATTGAGTAAAGTGGTTGTTAAGCAAGACACCCAAGTGACTGCTTCACTCAACAACCCAACCCTGGTACCTCAGGGAATGGGGGAGTCTCTGGGAGGCCTCGGCCAGCTACAGGGCCCACCAGTGTACGTAAACCTTCTATGTGCCGGAATGCCTGGCCTCTCTTCCTGTCCCACCATGCCAAGGAGGCCTGGGCCTTATCACTTATCACTGGACCACTTCATTACATCCAAGAGGCCTTCTCCCTGCCCAACTTCTGTTTTCTTTTAATATCTTTTCCTCTTCTCTAGAAATTCTTATCACCTTTCAAGGTCCATTTGTAATTGTCATGAAGTAACTCAAGTAAATCTCCTATAATTCAATTTAAAAGGATATTCCACAATTTATTTTTAAATTTTTATATACAGTATTTTAAATTTTACAATATTTGCAGTATATTATAAGAAATTATAAAAAATAAAGATTTCACAAAACTGGACAGATGTGATGTTCTTTCTTTTCAAAATGGATTGAAGAGAATTCCACCCAGTGACTGGTAGACCTGTGGTTCTGCAGATTTTTCAATCTTAAAAAAACAGTAAGAAAAGTAAAACTCCAAAGTGATTAAAAAGATGAGCTTTGGCTGAACCTTGAGTCCTGAAAAGCTGCATATACGCCTTGGAGCATGATGAAATCCACAACTTCCAGCTGATCACACATGGCTCCAAAAATAACGGCTTCGGCTATCTGTTCATATAAATCAGCTGTCCAAAGTACATGGGGGCAATCTCTAGTTCCAGAAGAAAATTCAGCAGTCCTCATCTCACATTTAGCTGCCCCTGCAAAAATGCAGGCATTGGTTTTCCCCTCATCAGAAGCATCTCCAAGTATAACACGTTTCTATATCTGCAGGAGACCTAATTGTCATATTTTGCATGTTTTCAATAGATTAGTGCATAGATCAGGAAATCATTTGAAAATATATGACAAAGTAAATTATTGCAACTATTTCAGCCAGCAATAGCCTCAGGAACTTACCTAATTTATAGCTGCGCAAGTATAAAAGTGGTTGGAAGCAGTGTTTTTTATTCTTGCAATTTTATGACATGTCAGGTTGTGAATGATTAGTCCAGAATCACCCACGGAATTGCATGCTTTAATGAGGATATGAACCCTGGCTTCTTTAGTCATACATACGCATTGTGACTACCATAGCATATTGACTTTCCATTTCTTACAGATAACCTAAACACCTAATCTGTCATTTTAAAAATGTGTGTAAATATTTGATTTTGTTTTGCAGCAAAAGATAAAGGAGAAAAGAAGCTCTTTGGCTTTGCATTTACACCATTAATGAGAGATGATGGCACTACCCTATCTGATGATATTCATGAGCTTTATGTTTATAAGGTACTATTCTTCATTTTTTGTATTTTGATCCTTCCATGATTATATCCCCTCTTTGGCTTATATTTAATGTCATAAACACATCTGCTTGACTAGAGGTTTGCACTGGAAGATCTCCAAGGCCCCTTCCAACTCTGTTATTCTGCTCCATAAAAGTTTGTAGTTTTGGAAATCTAAGAATATTGACAGTTTTAACTTTTTTAAATAAACAGTCAAAATATTGCAGTTAGTAATCATGGAAAAGTCTTACTAAAATCTGTGTTCCTTTTTTCTTGTTTTATACTATAGCCATCTGAGCACAATATTAACACAAATTGAAAAAAGGTTCCTTATTCACCATTTTGGGGTGTTCTGTTACTGCTTTTGGATAGAGTATCCCACACAGATTCTGAAAAAAAATACTCCATTTAACAAAGAATAATATTTTGATTTGAGTAGCTAGAATAGATATTTAGAATCCTTGACAGGTAAAATAAAAAATGTTGCATTTTGGGGTCAGAGGGATATATTTTAATCCCTGTGAAAACAGATAAATTTCTGATTCTGATATTTAAAAGGAAGCTAATTCTAATGGCAGATACATGTAACTTTTTGATTATCGTAAAAATAAAGATTTTCTAAATGATGTAATTAATAAATAAAGGTTGTACGCATTTGTAGGCAGAACATACACATGAATAGAATCAGTGTTGCTTTTCAATATAGTCTGATTAACATAACACTATAACATAACAACATTAAATATAACAAATTTAATAATTTATTTTCTTGTGTCTTCAGTGTGATGAAAACAGCACTTTCAATAACCATGCACTTTACTTGGGTCTTCCATGCTGCAAAGAAGATTATAATGGTTGTCCCAACATCCCTTCAAGCTTGATTTTTCAGCGCAGCACCAAAGAGTTTTTTTCAATCTCTACTCAGCTGTCTTCTACCAAACTTACCCAGAATGGTACAGCAGTTTTTTATTCCAACAATTCATAATTCATAGTCTACCTTTTCAATAAAGCATAATAGTCTTACTTATATATACATGCTTGAAACAGATTTTCATATGACGGTTCTGATTGATTTAGTTACTTGCAACATGTATGTGTACTTGAAAGATTCTGTTTTTATGTGTATGGAACAGTTATGAAACACAAAACAGAAAATATTTTCAAACTAAAAAATATATACTTTGCTGTGATTAACTTCCCAATTGCAATTGTAAATAAAGTATAATTAATTAATAATAATAATAGAAAAATTCAAAGAATTGGGTATTTAGAGTGTACCAATTCATAAAAAGTAGCCTTGAAAATGAGATTCTCAGTCATCCAGGTCATGGATGTCCCATGGTTGCTTTTTTCAAGAGGCAACTGGACTTTCTTGTTTTTCTTTGAAGACGTTTCGCTTCTGATCCAAGAAGCTCCTTCAGCTCTGACTGGATGGTGGGGAATAGAAGGATTTATACCCCTTGCAGACAACTGGTCATTTGCAGTCTTTTAGCGGGTTGTTAAGGTCACCTGGAAGTTTATCTGTGTCATCAGGGTCACCTGAGTGGTGCAAATTGGATACAGACAGAACAGAAAAAGAAGCAACGATTCTCTCCTATTGACCTTGACTCCTGGTGATTACATGGATATGTCCATATAGTTTTCCTGACAACAAAAATTGATATGATTGGGAATTTTTTCTTCAGTTACTCACCCTATAGCAATGGAATTTCTGCTGATTTCCCTTACAAGTATAAATTGGGTCCTATCCTACCGAGGGTTTTTTCCAACATCAACCAACTGGTCTAGATACTGCCACCTACTGTAATTACATCAAGCATTTTCACATAAGATATATTCCTACAATACTTACTAAATTAAAGTTGTTTAGACAGGCATTTTTGAATCTGGCTTAGTATGCTATGCTGTTATGTCTTAGTTATGCAATATAGAAGGAACTGCAGTTTATTCAATATAAAATTAAATATAATAGTGAAGTGCACTTTCATTTAAATTAATATGTTTCTGGGTCACATACTGTGAAAACGAGAACATTATAATTGAAATTACAAGTATTAATCACATTTGTGATTAATTAACTATTGTGTCCAATAGTTTCTCAAATTAATTAACAAATATATTTTATATTTTGTTCATGCCCAGGACTAAATGATCTTCATAAACATCCATAAAAATTGCTATCAGTGTATTCAGAGTATTTTAGATAATGGTACTATTATTTATATACTTATTTATATATTATTTCCTTTCTACTACGGTATATACAGTGGACCTGCTTGCTCTTCTGAAATGGAAAGCATATCCAGATCGTGTAATGGATATTTTAGGAAGACTGCGGCAAGTCAGCGGCGAAGAAATTGTTAAGGTATTGAATTTGGTCTAAGCTATTATTAACAAATTAATTACAATAACTCATCACTTTTAGGGGGATAAATCAAAAAGTTATTAATATTTGTATTTATCAATAAATAAAATATCAGTGTGATTACCTTAATCACAAATGTAAGAAGTAATATGTCAACTTCTCTTCATTAGTTTATGAACTAAAATGATATGGAGGACCCTGAACTATTTGAAATAATCTTTTCCTGCCCCATTTCAAAAAAGTAACACTAGTATTGTCAGGCCCAGGCTCAAAAACGATACAGTGACATCTAGTCCAATTCTTTATTTGCTTTGATTTAATAGAAAGAATTTTGCCAGACTAAAACTACAACCTTCTAACCTAATAGATATACCCTGAGAGATTCTAGGTGTGGCCACTCTAAAAACTCTTCCTTCCTCCCCCAGACAGTTCAGGAGTGCACAGTCATTTATTCTGGGCTGGAATGTACAGTCTCCTCCTGGGGAAACCATGGTATTCTTGCCAAGATCCCTTCCCCACTCCTTCCACTCCTTCTCCAGGTGCACTTTTCATCACATGTATTAAAAATGTGTGATACAGTATTAATAAGATTAACAAATAATGCTTAGTCTTAATGATCTGCACATCTGAGGTTACAATGACAACTAGGATTTTCTGGATTGCTGTTACTAAGTGATGCAGTCACATTGCTTAGTGGCAACAATCCCAGTTCCAACTGCAGTCGTAACTCAAGGACTAAAATTATCAATTTACACCAATTGTCTGGAAAGTTCTTCCCAAAGCCATTTGAAAATTTTCCTGCCAGCATCCCTGTTCTCACTTTTACCATCATGTTGTATGCTTGTACTTGTGGATCCTGTCTAGTTATAGATCCTTATTAATTTTTAAAAATATAAAAATGTGTCTAGGATTGCCTATATTATATAAATACATAAATACAACCATAGATAGTTATCAAATACACAAATAATAAAAAAAGCAAGATCAAAATTCTAATACTTCATTAGTAAGAGAACCCTATCAAAAAGATTAATCTGGATTTTTGCCTCTCAGATTTGTCCCTTATTGAGTGGACTTGACTTAATAAAAAGGCTCATAAAACAAAATTGAGGTCTAGAAGAATTTAACATTTACTCAGAATATCTGGCTTTGATTTTTCTATAAAATATTGTACTTCAGAATTAGAGAATAATCAATGTACTTCTTACATATAATGTCAGAAAATTATGAAATTGTTTGGTTTAGTAGAACATTCTGTAAAGAGATACTAAAAATCCCTGTGCTTTTCCAGTTCTTGCAGGACATTCTGGATACATTGTTTGTGATTCTGGATGATAACACAGAAAAATACGGACTTCTGGTCTTTCAATCTTTGGTAAGAACAAAATATTTCTGACAGATCAATATTCTGATGCAAGATGTGAAGGCACTTTCCCTTCAATACTTTTCTAAAAATTAACACACTATTTCCCTTCTCTGCATTAGTTGCTGAAACTTTTCCAAATTCTCCTTAATCACTTGTGGATCGACATCTATCATGGTACCTTGTCTGTTTTTTTAAATTTTTATTTATTTATTTATTTTTATCCCACCTTTATTGTTTTCACAAATAACTCAAGGCAATGAACATATCCAACACACCTTTCTTCTCTTATTTTCCCCAAAACAACCCTATCAGGTAAGTTGGGCAGAGAGAGAGAGAGAGAATGACTGGCTCAAGGTCACCCAGATGGCTTTCATGGCTAAGGTGGGAATGGAACTCATGGTCTCATGCTTTCTAGTCTGGTGCTTTAACCGCTAGAGCAACTGGCTCTTTTGTGGATCCTTGTTTCCAAAAATTCAGATTCATGGCAATTTCCATGAGCTTCCTTGAATGCTAAATGTTATCACCTTTAAACTTTGAAATGCTGAATAATTGCAACATGTTTGAGTCTTCAGCTACCATTGGAAATGTTAGAATAGTTGCAAATTATTTTGTTCTTAAATGTTCGATATTCTCATGACTTTCTGTGAGTTAAATTTACTGATTTGGGCCATCTGATAGTGAAGTTTATACACCAACTACAGTCATACTGTTCTGTATGGCAATATACAAATAGCCTACATACCCTTAAGAAACATATATATCTTGAGCTAATGATTAAACTAAGAATTTGTTTTAATTTGAGAACTGATTCCATTGTTTGTGTATTTGGCTGCCTAAAGTGGGATTAAAGAATCGTTTTTTATTGTTAAAAGCTAGAAATCAAACATCCTTGAAAATCTGCAAATTACTTTATTGTAGGTTTTGGCCATCTGATTTTAAGAAGGACAAGGCAGAATATGAGACTTGCTATTTCATTTTCCATGATTAAATTCTAGAGAGCCAACAAGAATCTGTTTAGAAGACACTCTTAAATTAAAATATTCTTAATTGAGCAGTGTTTTAAATTCTAGGGCTATTGTTTACTTTCTATTCAACAGGAAAAAGTTTATTTGTGTGGAGCAAGCAACCGTCACTACTTTTTCAAAATAGCTGTATTTTTTTTCTCAGAATCGTGCAGTAAGATTGAAATATAATCATTCCTTACAAGGATTTCAGTAATGGCAAGATCTAATAAAAGGAACTTCACATAAAGTCATAGTGGCATCATACATAAAATTTAGAAAGGGGAAGGATGATTAAAATTCAATGTTAAAAGTTAATTAAAACAGAGGTTCCCACTCCCGGGCCATGGCCCACTACTAGGCCTTGAGCCTTTCGGAACCGGGACATGGAAGTAGAGGGCGAGTGTGCGTGCACGCATCCCCACTCAAGCAAGCAGTGGGCGAGCATGTGCGTGCATGCTCCATTTGCAAGAACGGCAGGCATACTTGCCCTCCCCTCACACAAATGGAGTTGTGTGCACATGCTTGCCTGCCCCATGCGTGGTACCATCCCCTCTTTCCTTCCCTTCCCCCCCCCCGGTCCATAAAGTTGAAAAGATTGAGGAACTCTGAATTAAAAGATGGGTGGCTTTCAGGACCCTCCAAACCAGCATTTGGGGCAGACTCGTGAACTTGGATCAAAGGTCTTAAAAATTCTATGTTCTTTTTAAAAAGCTGAAGTTATTTTTCAGCCTACAACATCTGATATTATTTGTTTTAAATCTTTCTGAAGTAAATTAGCACTTTTCTGACTATGTTTCTATCTTTAAGGCATTATGGAAATTCATAGTTACTACTTTTGTTTCCCATTTGGTAGCCATTTCTGAAACAATCAGAGAAACAACTACAATATTAATTTTGAATAAAAGCATTACTTCTATCAAGAATATATATTGAGTCAGAGTGGAGCGATAAGTTACAATTGTCATGAAATATCCTTATGCAGGATAATTAAATATTATTTATTGAAGCCCTTATACACAAGCTCATATACTTATTTCATTATCTTTGTCTTCCTAAACATGTTCCTTTTTTTGTCTTTCTCTTTCAGGTGTTTATCATAAATCTCTTGCGTGATAGCAAATATTTTCATTTTCGACCTGTAATTGACACTTATATTCAGAAGCACTTTGCAGGAGCTTTGGCATATAAGTAAGTCATCCCTTTATGGAGGCCAGTTTATTAAGTAAATGTTAATATCAACACAGTAACTTTTAGAAAAGATATTCAGTTGCTTGGGTTTTTGTATATACTAAGTTCTCACAGAGAATAGTTTATAGAATCAGCATAGCAAAAAGTTAAAAACGGAGCAAGATCATAGTCACTGAAAGTCCAATGATTATACATCAAAACTGTGCTGCTAAACCATAATTTGTTTATTTAATTTATTGTAACATACATGTATACACACACACACACACACACACATACAAACATATACACACACATACACTCACATGTAGCATATAAATAGAGAGACATAAGTATAGATATAGATATTGATATATTTCAGAAAAATCTGTCACTTTGAGCTTCTCTCCTATTGATATGTCTGTCAATGTGGTTTTTTTATTCAGAGAACTCATCCGCTGTTTGAAATGGTATATGGATCGATCAGCTGAACTAGTACGACAGGATCATATTCAAGAAGCAATGCGGGTATGGTTTCTATGTGAAGATCACTCAGTTTAAAAAATAAAATATTATTTCTTTTCTAAGGGCAAAACTTAACTACGAATGAAAATTAAATCATATATTATTTAATGAGTTTTTTCCCAGTGATTTCCAGCAATATCGATCTTCAGTGGTGCTATTTAGAATTAAATGCTTACCTCCAAATATTGATTTAAGAAGGTGATACTTTGGAGCTTAAAAATGGGGTTACAAATCAGATTTCTTGTGGTTGAGTCAGTGGATTAATTTAAATCTGGGGGAAAACACTGGAATAAAAATGTACTCACTCATCAACAATGGAACTGGAGGGTTTGCTAAATTTTCTTCTCAAACATACAGATAACAGTTGGATTCCTCCATGTTATTTCTTACATGAGCTTAATAATGTATTCATCATTAATATTAAGCAAAAATAATAATATTAATGTCCAAACTTGGAAAACAAATTTAAAACACTGAATAACCTTTTTGCACTACAGTACTGTCCAGATCTTTTCAAGTTTTTCTTTAAAAAATATTACTCCATCTTGTCTATTTGGTTCATCCTTTATATATGTAAATATTACATTATTGCTATCTCCTACCAAAGATAAAGAATACTAGGCCATAATTTGCCAAATAACAATAGATTGTATGTTTTTCTTTTGCAAATACTTTGAACCTGCAATTTTTGCAAATAGCTTTCTTGGAGGAGAATGCTACATTTTGATTTATTTTATTGATTTTTAACTAAATAAATATGGATCCGCCCACCACTCTGAGTCGCTTCAAACTCTGAGATGGGCAGCAAATAAGTTTAATAATAATAGTAATATCCTTCACATAAAGGATAAGAATTTGAATATTAATAATGTACTTAATTTTCCCCTCTGGCTTTATAAACCCTTTGTTCTTTATTTTCCTGATTCCCTTCCTGTTTCTTAAGGCATTGGAATATCTTTTCAAGTTTATTATTCAGTCTCGGATCCTTTACTCCAGAGCTACTTGTGGAATGGAGGAGGAACAATTTAGAATCAGCATCCAAGAACTTTTCCAGTCCATCAGATTTGTACTCAGCTTGGACAGCAGAAGCTCTGAGACTCTCATCTTTACACAGGTTATAAATATCTACAGTTCTATTTTGTGTGTTTCATTGTTGCCTTTGTAAATTAATAGAATTACTTAACAACGTACCAAAACTGTTCAGAGGAAAATAACCAATTGATTAGGAAAATACTAGCAAACCATAAAACAATCCTTCTGCAATCCTATCAGTTTTTCAGTTTTCTGTTTATTTATTTAACTGGACTTACATGCTGCTTTAATCATATATGTCTTTGAGTGATACAAATAGTAATGAAATTAGAAATTAAAAACATAGCTATATTTCAATATAAATCACCAAGTTTCTTAGAAACAACCACAATCCATATTTACATTTAACCATCAGATGTGACAAAAATTACCCCACAGCCTGTGAAAGCCAACTGGAACAATTTCACTTTCAGATCTCAAAGGACAGGCAGAGATTATTGGGAGAAGGTGCTTCCTAGATGCCCAATCCTGAACCATGAAGCATTTAAAGGTGACAATCAACATCTTGGATTGCACTCAGAACAATACTGATAAGCAGTGTAACTCTCAAAGCAGACATGTTCCTTGGGTAGACTGTTGGGCATCCAAAACTTCTTGAGTTGCTTTATTGTGAAGCAATTGAAATTTGTGGTCTTCCGTGGCCACCTTAGGCAATAATTTAATAATTTAAATGAGAGGAAACCAAGGGTTAAGTGACTATGAGCAAAGCCTACTAATGTAGGAAAGACTGTAATTGTTACACAAGATGAGCCTCTGTAATAGCCCTTCTTAACCACAGCTGCCATCTGCTCTTAAACTGGAGCCCCAGATTATGAATTAACACTGAATGAGAAGTACAGCCCCATCCAGAGTCAGAGAGAGAATACCTTTGGAATTGGAGGGCTTCTATACTAAAAGCTATTTCCCCTTGTTGACATGGAACCAGACTCTGTTTATTCCCATCCAAATTTTTATGGCTTCCAAGCTCTGGGATAAAACCTGAGTCATATCTTCTATTTGTCTGGAGTCAAGATACACAATTGAATACCATCTGCACACCAATGCTACCTGTTTTGTGTTATTGGATGACCATTACCATTAGCTTCATGTAGATGTTAAGTAAGAGAAAACAAGGTGTCAACTTCTGCGGCACATCACAACAGAGAGTCCCACCACCAAAGTCTGGAGCTGCCCATTTAAGAAGAATTACGACAAAGCAGTGCCACTTACTCCTAACCTTTGCAGGTGGTCCAGAAAAATATTATGATCAATGGTGTCAAAGCAACTAAGAGAACACACAGAATTAGAAGGATTACACCCATATCTCACTCTTGCCACAGGATGACAGAAAAGTAATCAGCGTGGATTCAGTTTCATGTCGGCCTGAATCATCATGAAAAGGATCCTGATAATCTGTGTCCTCCAGCGCTTTCTTCAACTGCAAACCACAGAAAAACCTCCTAACAACTTTTCCACAGAAGGAAAGATTGGAGACTAGGTTATAGTTATCTAAAGTTACCATAAAATATAAACCTATATTTTACTGAGATGTAGTATCCCTTCACAAAGAAACATTCAACGCAATTCAATTTTATAAACATTTTCTATAAAGATTTTACCAGTAAAGTAATAGTTGGTTCAGTAAAAAGTCCCAAGCAAGAGAGTTTTCTAAGATATTCAATTGTTGCCCATTAAATAATATGAATTCCAGGCTTATTAATATGTCTGAGAAGTATCTAATATTGTTGCATATTTGTGAAAGAAATAAATCTGAAGAATCTAGTAAAAATAATAGTTTGTTCTATAAAGATTTTTTTTTGATAGCAGTGTTTTCTAACCATTAACTTTAATTTTTCACCTCTGACACAGTACTTGAGAAGATTATATATTCATTTAAAATCTTCTTTAATACTTAATGCATCAAAAGTTTACCTTTTTTTGTTTCCCACTTGCCACTGTGTTGTCCCTTAACCCTAATTGCCCCATAGGCCCCTCAGCCTGAAGGACAGGTGAGCGGAGCTGGGACATGTGCCCCACAAAAATGTGGTGGCATTGCAAGGCCGTCATTTAAATCTGTAAGTAGTTATCCCCATATCCTGTACAACTTTTAATCATGGATGTATCTAACGAGTGTTTTTCCAGTCCATTTTTCTGCACAGTGAACTAAAATATATTGCACAGTTCAACGTTTGCAACTATAAAGTGATTTGCAAAACACTGAACATTTACATATAAGAGTTATTCTGTTGTTTGCATGAGTCACTTTGAATACGAGCACCAGTCATTAGAGAGAAATTATATCAGTTATGGCAAACTTTTGGATTATCTCTGGTAATTCAAAGAATACATATTAATGATGATGATAATAAAAAGTAACAAAAATCTCATAGAAGAATATTTACTAACTCAAATATTGAGTTTGGGTTATGTCATACTGTAAACAACTAAATATTCATGCAGCTGTAAGAGCCAATAATGAAAATACAATTAATTTTGGCCTTATTTTTAATCTCTTTCTGTTAAGGTTTTTTTCATGGAAATAGCCAAGAGCATTGTGTTCTCTCTAATTACAGGTCTTTTGATATCACCACCTCTGATATAACTGTCACTGGAAATAATAGCAATATTTAATAATTGCTGAATATTTCCCTGGCATGAAATTGACTTATCTTAAAAATAAAGAAATTAAAATAACAATGGTTGTTTGGTTCAGTATTTAATTATTATCTTTATTTATTTTGTCTATATTTCTTTGGATTAAGAACATTAATTCTAAAATACTCAGCGGAAGTCACCACCCATCTTTAATTTAACTACCAGTATAATTTATAGATAAAATAAAACAAAAAGAAATGAATAGCCAGAACAGGGGAAATAATAAACGGTTTGCTCTGGCTTGCTAGGTGCTGATGGAGGATAAACCACTCATACTTACGAGCATCCACAGTGGGATACCTACAGACATATTTGCATCAGATGTTATGACTTCATTGCATTATTACATTATTTGTGCAATGTTGTCATGAAACATTGACAACCATTTTGGTATCATTAAGGCTCATTGCAAATCCCACTGGTAGTACTGTTCACCATAGAGAGATGTGTTACTTGTATCATATGGTACCATCTATCAAAAGATTTTCTGAGTGATGTGAGAGAATGAGTTCCTCACTTTTTCCATCATTAGATTTGGAATGGGGAATGAGGTTGCAGCTAGGAAACAAAGAGTTAATTCTTATATTTTTGAATGCTCCAATACTCCCTCCTAGCTATTGTACCCTGTATTGCAAATGGGCTTCCACACAATATAACTATAACTGGGGTGTCCCAAAGGTGCTTTTTCAGGAGGCAACTGGACTTTCTTGTTTTTTCTTTTGAAGACATTTCGCTTCTCATCCAATAAGTTTCTTCAGCTGTGACAGGATTGTGGGGAATGGAAGGCTTTATATTCCTTACAGACAGCTGGTCATTTACATCCTTTTAGAGGGTATAATATTGAAGCACTTGGAGGTTTATCTGTGTCCTCCAGGTGCTTCAAGGACCTTCCAAGTGCTTCAACGACCCTCTAAAAGGATGCAAATGACCAGCTGTCTGCAAGGAATATAAATCCTTCCATTCCCCACTATCCTGTCAGATCTGAAGAAGCTTCCTGGATGAGAAGTGAAACATCTTCAAAAGAAAAAGCAAGAAAGTCCAGTTGCCTCCTGAAAAAGCACCTTTGGGACAACCATGACCTGGATGTCTGAGAATCTCTACAGACTTATAAGTGGGGTGATAGGGAGGAGAAGTTTCAGCTGGATTGGACAGGTCTGATGATGTTTCCATCTTCTAATGTACTCCTGTTCTTCTTCCTTATCACCAACATTGAAATTGAGCTCAGAAATGCCTTTGATTTGAGACAATAGTTTTCTAAAACTAATCACTGTAAGGATACGTCAGAAATTATTATACTAGGAAGGAAAGAGGGAGGACACTGTTGGAAAGTTAATATTTACTTCTAAAGCTCTGACTATACTTACCTCTCTCTCCCTAATGCAGTTAAAACAAACTGTAGCATGACATGTAGTGGGAAATTTTGGGATGAGTGAGTCACTTGGTTGAGTCGGGCGGCTATAGAAATTGAATAAATAAAAAATAAAATAATTACATGTTATATCTATCTGGGTAGCATTATATATGAAGTTCATATGAGTGGAGCCATATATTTTATTTATTTATTTTATTAAATTTATTGACTGCCCATCTTACCACAAGGTACATGCATGCATGCATGTGTCACAAAATGGGTGACTTGCTCATTGTTAATTTTGCCTTTGGCACTTGGTGATTTGGTCCTTCCACTGATGATACACAGTTTGTGTCAATTTTCCAATAAGACAATGTGCTCTTTGGGCTGAAAAAAAATCTTATCCAGCAGTAAAATAAGTCTTTTTTTTATTGAGTGGGTTTATAATATGGTGGAAGCTACTGCTCTAAGAGACAGGAATTATTTTTTTGCAGTTTCTCCTTGCAACAACCCATATTGCTTTAGGGTGTCCTCTCACTTTATAGCAGACCTACAATGGGCTGCAGAAAAAGAGAATGAATAATTGAAAATACGATTGCTATGACTCTATGAACATCCTGTAAATTACGATTTGCTGATGGGTACTCAAGATTTAAACCTTTATTCTATCATATTCTGGAAGCCTTTATCAATTTTATATAAGAACAAATGAACATAAAGCTGTTGAGGAATGCACATTGTCATATTTTCAAATTCTGCTATTTCTATTATTTGCCATATATGGTGCATAATTATTGCTTTCTCAAACTAAAGTAAAATGCCACTTCATAATGTTGCAAGTGCAACAATACAAACAATCAATATATTTCTAAAAGAAAATATTTTGAAGTATTATGTTGGTTTGAAGGGGGAAATGTGATGACTCAGAGAGATGCTGGGCTTGTCGGCTGGAAAGCCGGCAGCCCAGGTTTTGAGACCTGAGTGTCACGCAGGATGAGCTCCTGTCCTCTCCCCGGGTCCTGCCAACCTAGCAGTTCAAAAGCATGCAAATGTGAATAGACAAGTAGGTACCACTTAGGTGGGAAGGTAACAGTGCTCCGTGACATCTTGCTGACTACATGACCACAGAAATGTCTTTGGGGAGCGCTGGCTCAGTGGCCTTGAAACAGAGATGAGCACTGTCCCCTATAGTCAGCAACAACTAGCAGAGTAAAATCCGCAGAGACACCTTTGTCCTTTATATTGGTTTGGAGATGATCACAGTACTTATAGCTTTCTAATTTCATGAAGCATATGCTTCAGTATCTATAAGATGTTGTAGTTTAGGGTTCCTTTGTATTATGAACTCATGTTACAATGCCATAATTTCCAAGATCTCTTTCTGATAAAAACATGAATCTTTAAAGAGGGATTTCCTGCCTTTTTTTTTTAAAATATATCATTACTTCTGTTGCCAAGTAAAACTGATGATATTTGATTCTTCCATACTAACAGAGTTCACAAAAGTCTCATATTTCCATTTTCTTTTTAGGCTGCTCTATTGAATTCTTTCCCTGCCATTTTTGACGAGCTATTGCAGATGTTCACAGTACAGGAAGTAGCAGAGTTTGTGAGAGGAACTCTTGGGAGCATGCCCAGTACAGTGCATATTGGACAATCTATGGATGTGGTTAAATTGCAATCTATAGCTCGTACAGTGGACAGTCGCTTATTTTCTTTCTCAGGTAACAGTTATAATATTAATCATTATAATGTATCTCTTTACATACCCAATATGAACAGAATTTGTTTTATGCCATTTTAGGAACATATATGAAACTATTTTAGGTTTCATATACTGTATCCTTAAAATAGCATAAAGCAAATTGTATTTTGAAAGTTGATTCATTAGAATTAATGTACAAAAATTATATTGCATAGTGTTTCTGTTCTAATCAGCCACATCTTCTTCCAGATTATTACACTCCCTCTTTTTCTGTTTTCTTTGAACAACTTTGCATATTGTGGTTCCTAAACATTGATTTTGCCTTGAACTATTTCACCTGCTTTTGCTTTCCGTCTCTTTTATGTACATGGGGAAAAGATTGTCCTATAATTTTTGAATTTCCCTCATTCACCAATATTTTTCCTTTGTTTTTCAATGGGTGTATTTTGGTCAGTATCTGAGTTTAGTAACAAATGGAGAGATTAGGAAATTAAGAAATAAAGTCAGAAATGTTTTTTTAAATGTCAGTGCCCATTCTATACAGAAGTATAGCATGGGGACATTGCATTCTCTTTAAATATTTAAAAAAAAAATTTCACCTATAATTTAAAAGAAAAAATGGATCCTAAAAACCTTATTTACGTCTATATTAATATTCTTGTATGGCTGTAACACACCATACGCTATGACGAAGCCATCTCTTCGTCATAGCTTTTACACTAGTATCTGGTTCTGTACTTAGAATAACCAGTTTTAGAAATACTTGAGATTTAGTTAGGGAACTGATGTCCATGTTTTTCTAATAAAGTGGTGGGCGTGCCTTATTCAGTTTATTTAAAAGATTCATAAGGACCTCCCAACTTAAAACTCAACTCTGGGGGACTCACTACAGTGAAAAAAAACAAAACCTGGCACTTCAATCACTCCCTTGGATGCATCCAACAGAACCATCCACATGCTCCTATTTCATCCTATTCTAGCATTTTGGGAAGGGGTAGCTTTTATGACCTTCCAAAAAACTAAAGTAATAGAAGCCTGCTGGATCTAGGGAGAAGGGTATTCTACAGGGCACAAGCTGTTATGAAAAAGGCATGCTTTCTGGTCCCCTAAGATGACAGCATAAAAGGATGGGACCCGTACCATGCTTACTGTATCCATCCCAGTGGAGAATGGTCCCTGGCCCCATGACAAGTAGGACTTTAAAGGAAATTAAGCCAGTGCAACTTGCACAACAGTAGTGCAATATGAGTTCCAAACACTTCATGTGCTGCTGTATTCTGGACCAGTTGTAACTTCTCAGTGGTCTTCAAGGGCAGTCCTGTTGCAATAGTCCAACCAGGAAGTCCTCAAGTGACTATGAACAAGGCCTCCCTGTCCAGGAATAGGTGCAACTTATGTACAAATCTACCATTTCCTTTGAACCTACAGTAAGTGAACTGTTAGAATAAAAAAAAAGGGGGGGACACTGAAGTTCACATGCATGTCTTACTTTTAGAATAATTTTAAAAATAATAAAGACAAAGGCAGTAAAAGCATTGTATGAGTTCATTTAGGTTAATAATATATCCACACTAATAAATATCCAAGTATCCCTGATATTATTTTGAAGGAGAATATGTGAATGTCAGTGTCTCCCGGTATTTTATGGTTCACATGAATATCAATGGTTAGAGATTTCATGTTACTTAGATACTTCCCTTTCCTTCACGTTTCATAGTCAGTATCTGTTGCCTGTTGTAATAATATCTCTTATGACAGTTGATAATATTGTAGGTTCATGACTTTTGACAATTTAGCTTCTGTGGGAAGCAATATTAAACAGTGAAGGAAAATAAGGCTGTCAGTAAAGATAATTTATGCATTTGATTTACTATACTGCAAGTGATATATAACCTTGTACAACATTTTGTAAATTAGCTATTCAGAATTAGCATTTGAATGAATAAAATGGGTTTCCCTTAAAATCTGTTTCATAGAGGCCTCCAATTAAGCTGTTGTACTATTTATTAAAAGGCCAATTAAATTAATTTTATTTGTTATTAATGGTAGCTCTTAAGTTTCTATATATATGCTTGTGAATTAAAATGAGGCAGGCTTCTCATTCCAGTATTTTGAGTTCTCCTGTAAAATAATGTCAAGCCTCTGGTTTCCCATTCCTAGAATCTCGGCGAATCTTATTACCTGTGGTCCTTCATCATATTCATCTTCATCTGAGACAACAAAAAGAGTTGCTTATCTGCTCTGGAATTCTTAGCAGTATCTTCTCTATCATCAAAACTAGCTCCGTGGTAATCTATGTCTATCATTCTGTCTTTCTATCATCTATCTATCTATCTATCTATCTATCTATCTATCTATCTATCTATCTATCTATCTATCTATCTATCTATCTATCTACTGAAGAATTCAAATGATATGTTATCTTTTGCAACATAGTATAGTTGGTTGTGACCTACTTATCATCAGTATAAAGGATTATTGAAACTATGCATGTTTTTTAACATAAAGGACAGAAAATTGTGCATTAGTTATTATGCTTAACAAAGTTTTCAAACATTTACTTGAGAGAAGGTATATGGCTGCTGGCCAGCCTATATAGAATTGTTCTACATCTTTAGCAAATAATAAACATGATTAAAATTCTGTGTAACATAAAATCCAGACTATGGTATGTCCTAGGCTCTTAAATAATTTCCTGATTACCCCCACCCCAAATTATTCAACTTATTTTGGATAGATAGTACTGCTGAGCAAGCAAATAATAATGATAGCAGTAACATTACATTGCTAAAATTGTTCATTTAATATATTCCCATCTACCTTCAAAGATGGCTGTTTAAGTAGAAACTTTAGCACTGATGTACATGTTCTGAAAATAGGTTTGGACTATAATATCTTAAAGACAATATCAAACATACCCAAAGGAAGTTTAACAACCTCCAAAAATATTATTTTTAATAATATTCTAAAAGAGAGAGCTGGATATAATTCTAATCATAGAGTTTTGTTTGTGAACAGGACTGAATGCAAAATATTAAGGTAATAAATTAATTGTCTTTAATCAGGTAATAGATTATTATAAGAACATTTGATCTAGGAGTACAAAATATCCATTATTGTAGATTTAAATAAATATGGTATTAAAAACAAGAAAGGGGGGCTTTATTATGATTTCTGAGCAGAAAATTTGATGGAATCTGACTTCTTGGGATGCTCTATCTGGGACCATAGGATTGCATCATTATGGGTTTTAAAGATAAGAATGACTATTGGGCACTAAGCCTAGAATGAAATGGGTTACAATGCATTTTTATATTTTAACCATCCTGACTTGTATGTAAATGAAGACTCAATCATCCAGGCCAAAAGTATCTAAAAAGGTTAAATCATGTTAGCTGGATGAAAGTTTGTTCTAGTTGCCATGATTTAACCTTTTTAGATATCCTGACTTAGGTAATACATTTTTTTCCTTTTCTCATTATCCTTTCTTGTGTTTTACATCCTTTAGTGAAAGTCTTCAAAGCAGGTTCTAGCAAAACCTAGTGCAATTTTTATAATTTCCTCTAGGAGCATTTTATTAGTTGAAAAGTAGATAAAAGCAAACTAAGAACTAGTAATATAATAATAAAACTAAGTGGCTCTATTTTCATGGTTTCCCTAAGCCATGAAAACAAAGAGTCATTGTCCTATAGTCCATCTTATCTTCTAGCCTATAATCCTAATAGATAAATGAATGAACAGGCAGCCAAAAGCAAGTTCAACAATTTTCATTTGCATTTTATAAGATGTTAACTCTTTATGTTCTGTTTACTATAGGAGACAGATGTAATTGAGGAGGTAGAAATGATGGTGGAGAGCCTCCTGGATGTACTATTACAAACTCTTCTGACTATTATGAGTAAATCACAATCTCAGGAGGCGGTAAGAGGGCAGCGTTGTCCACAATGCACAGCTGAAATCACTGTTAGTAACTAACCATCAAGTTCTATTTCCTGCTTATCTAGCCTGCTCCCTTTCCCTATCCTCTCATCTCCAGTTTACTACATTTTTCGTTCATTCGTTCATTTTTTTTTGTGTTACAAAACTAAAAATAACTGTCCTGAACTGTCAGGGTGAAGCTAAGAACTTCAGCCATGCTGCTGTTAGTTTATTTAGCCTATTATTCTAGGTTATATTTTTAATTATTTCTAAGACATTTTCTATAATAATTGAAAATAATAATTGAACTAGACAGTTTACTATGTGACCTACATCTACTTTATTGTAAGGCTGTATTAACAAAATCTTGCAAGTTTGAAAGTACAAATTTCCCATTGCCACTTTTAACTGCTTGATCCATTAGGGCAGGTCCTTTCTAAGTTTCTTTCTCTGACCAAGAAAGGGGATTCTTACCTCTTTTGCCTAACTGTTTCCTTCTCCATTCCCCAAGATATTCCCACATATCATTATGCGTCTCTTTACATAAACACTCTCTACATAGTAGGAATTTATTTAAAAAGTACAGACATGAGAAGAAGAATGGAGATAATTTTATAGTGTTTTACTTCATAAATATCACACCATTTTCAGTTCCTATACCTTTTTCCTGTACCCCAAAGTTAATTTTTTTATTTAGACTTGTGAATATGATTATTCCGCTAAAATAATTATTCTTTGAAATTAACAGGGGGAATATGTATCCTGTCTTTTGTCTCTACTGCGTCAGATGTCAGACACTCATTTTCAACATCTTCTGGAAAATTTCCAGAGTAAAGATGAGTTAAAGGTAAGATTATAAACGCAGTCTAGTTATATTTCCCATCTGTGTTTTTGTGCTGATGTATGTCTTGTAGCTCTGGAATGCTGAGAATGATCCTGGTTATATAGATGTTTGTTCTTCTTTTGTCACAGATTCAAATCCATTCCATATTATTTATTTTATCCTGTATATTTGACTGGGAATTGAGCCTATTGCACTCAATAGATATTTAAATTGCAGCTGACCCAGATGCATACTGAGGTTGCAATCAATTAGCAGTTAAATGTTCCTGTGTCACCTGACATGCATAATTTTTTTTGAAATAATTGAATCATTTAATAGCAATAGTAATAGCACTTAGACTTATATACCGCTTCACAGTGCTTTATAGCCCTCTCTAAGTGGTTTACAAAATCAGCATATTGCCCCCAACAATCCTCATTTTACCGACCTCGGAAGGATGGAAGGTTGAGTCAACCTTGAGCCTGGTGAGATTCGAACTGCCAAACTGCTGGTAATCGGCAGTCAGCAGAAGTAGCCTGCAATACTGCACCCTAACCACTGCGCCACCATAGCTCTTAGATTCAATAGAGTTGAATCTAATTATACTTGCTGTATTTAAGCTAGAATCTATTTGATAAAATACTCATGCTTATGCTGCTTTTGTATTGATATTATTTCATTGATGCTTCATATTTTTGTTCTTTTGGTGTGTTTTTTCTGTTAATTGTAATTCCGCTATCAGTGAACTTCCCATAGAAAGGTAAACGCCCAAAGAATGATTTAAAGTATTTTAAAATAAAATATGTATTAAATATTTAATACTTTAACATATGAAGCAATATATCAATATTTTTAAAGATTTTCAGTTTGATGTTGATTAAGTAACTTAAAAGAATTGTACTTGAATGTTTTAGTCTTGACAGATTTCCTATATGAATAGTAATATAAAGATGGATATAGAACCTTTTAAGAGGAAAAACAATACAGACAGGAAGGTGGTAAAAAGTAGAGCTTATACTATTTAGAAGTTCCACCAATTGGTTCTTAAGTTCCTACATGTTTTAATGCTAATTGTCAAGAAGTTATGGCCAAGGTTTCATGTTACTCTCCTATACACTATTTATCATAAAGATTCAGGATCTAGAAATTTAGAGTTTGATATTGTTAATATGCTGGTGACATTGAATTTTATGATACCAGTGAGTTTGAGGAGATCTGAATGTACTCCTAGTCAATATAGACTGTTTTAAAGAAACAAATTATAACCTAACCCAGATATAGCACATACGCCCATTGTTATTAGGATGACCGATCATAAGGCAGCTTGGGCTTTATTTTTTAAAAATATTATGTTCCCTTTGAAAAAAATGATTAGCAATTTGGAGATAGTGGATTTCAAGGGGCATCTTATAGAATACTTTTTCTTATCTTTGACTAGTGTGCAACAGCTGTGGCCTGAAGATGATTCTGATAGTCTCCAAAATTCTTTTATCTTTTATTTCTGCCTTTGAGTCAATTTTGGACAAGTTCCTAGAGCTTTCAAAAGTAGTTTGCCATGGCCTTCTTCTTAGGGCTATTGGAGATAAATCTGTAAGCGATTTTTCATCCCATTTTGTAACTTACAACTTTTCTTTCCCTTGTTTAAGGTGCATGTTTGCTTCAAACTACATAGCTAGTAATGTTTTAACATTGTTTTCTTGGTTTTTACTAGGAATTTCTTCTAAAGATTTTCTGTGTGTTTCGAAATCTGATGAAGATGAGTGTCTTTCCTCGAGATTGGATGGTGATGAGATTACTCACCAGCAAGTGAGTACTGATTCATTTTAAAACAGTTGAATTTTACTAAAATCATGTACAATTTTTAAACAAATGAAGATTTAAAAAAAATATTTTCAGCTCAACTAAATTTTTAAAGCACTTAGACCATTTTAGTTACGCTCCATTTTTATTCTTCATTGAAACATACGGAGAACTGATTTTTTTCGATAACCTTATTAAAAAATTAAATAAAGAAATAAAATCTAATAATTGAAATAGAAGAAAGAAAGAAGTAAAGAATGAAAAGGAAAGCAAAACCAAAAGTTAATGCTAAGGTAGATTTCAAAAATCATTTTATTAGCTATGCTATATTGACAGTATGGAGTAGATATAAACTTATGTTGTGTCAAAAATACCTTTATGGCTGCCACTTGAAGAAGCACCTTATAGAAGAGAAATGATAACTAAATATATATCATTAATTTATGGTAATATATTGGAATTCTCCTATAATGTCCAATACCATTCTGACATCTTTTAATTATCTTTTAGGGGGGGAAATCCACATTCTGTGTAGAATTATTTTCAATCTATCTGCTAAAATAATTGTAAATAACTTATAATCACTGTTCAATAATATCAGTCTATAGGATGAGTGAATTGAGGATATAGTCATACTACGGTATATCTTTGACTTGCGATTGGTAGGTTGGCTGGAGCAGGAAAGTGGAATTATAATTTAGTGAATCCTTTTCTCTTGAACATCTCATGCCTATAGCTACCAGAATGGGAAGAGTTGCTTGTCAAGGCAGAGAATTGGGGTGTTGTGGATGTATTCTCCATCTTGCTAACCAACATTCTCCATATCTGGGCTGTTTGAGACAGTTACCTATGTGGCAATACTTTGTTGTTATTACAACAATTACAGCCAGTTTATAAAATGAAAATAAATATCGTGAACAACAGCAACAAAAGCTCAGAATATCAACCCAGTATAATTCAGTTCTTAATAGTAGCTATGAACAAAACCAATAGATGTGGGAGAAGTTATTATTTAGAAGTTTAGTGTGGTGTTAGGCTGTCTTAAAACATGGAATAATTTTAATTGGATAGATTTTTCAGTAATGTATTGGAATTGGAATCTATTTAAGGATTAGCTTTCCATAGGGCAAATTATTAGATAAGATTGTTTGAGGGTGCCTTCATGTTCCTGATCCAATGGATTGGCAATTTCTTAAATTATATATTAACCACTATTTTATCAATAAATAAATAAGTAAGTAAGTAAGTAAGTAAATAAATAAATAAATACACACACACACACACACACACACACACACACACACACACACACACACAAAATTTTCTGTAAACACTACTATAATGTTGTTCCTTTCGTTATTATAGTGTGATAGTTACAACAGTGCAGTATCTGTCTGCAGCACTACATAAGAATTTCACGGAAACAGATTTTGATTTTAAGGTATTTTTGAAATTTCTTTATACTATTAAATTGTCAACATTGTATTTGTTTTGCTATTAAATGACAACTAATAAAGCATTTGCACCAAAGTCCTCCCAAGAGTGTTCAGATCCTTAAAATAGAAAAAATAAAAGAATGCAGATGGTCCTCATTTAATGACCACTCGTTCAGTGACTATTCAAATGTATGACAGCACTGAATGAGCATACGTATAATTGGCCCTTGTACTTACAGCCATCACGGTATCCCTGTGCTCACATTATCCACATTTGCCAGCTTCCTACAAGCAAAATCAGTGGAAAAGCCAGCAGGAGGTTGCAAAGTGTGATCATGTAATGGCCTCATTTAATTACCAACAATTCACTTAACAATGGCTACCAGAAGTGCTAGAATTTGTGTTACTAAGTGGCACAGGCAATTGATTATGTGTGTGTACTCAGAGAGACCTTTTGGTGCAGTGGTTAAGGCACAAGGCTAGAAACCAAGAGTCCATCTTGTAGTCCTGCCTTGGGCACAAGGGCAGCTGGGTGACATTGGGCTATTCACTTTCTTTCAGCCCTAGGAAGGAGGCAATGGCAAGACCACTTCTGAAAAACCTTGCCAAGAAAACTTGTCCAGGCAGTCTCAGAGAATGGGACACAATTGAAAGGGGGGGGGAATTCAGAGGTAAATCCTAATGAATTTAGTAAACAAACAAAAAAGAAAAGTTTTTTTAGTTTAGAAATTTTGTTTATAAAACTTCAAAAATTCTTGACAGTATAGTCTCTGTGCAGTAATACATATGGGATTCCTCACCTCAGATAGCTATAGTCTTTGCCTTTTGTGTGTGAATTTATAGAATTTTTATTATAATTCTATAATTCACTTTCAGAAATTCAGTTATAGAATTATATTATGAAGTAGGTCTGCTATGCGTTGTTTATTGATGTGTGTGAAAGAAGTGCCCATATCATATGTACAGTACTTACATACAGAATGGACCATGAAACTACTATCATTATGTAATGACTGTATTTATTTGTTATAATCATTTGGCTTAGCTGTTTTCTGAGCAGATATGCAGAATATAAATATATCATTATAATAAATACATTGCCATTATCATTATCTCTGGTGCTTTTTAGAACAATCAGTTGACATTTATTAAACATATACTAAAAAACTAAATTGTATATGAGTTTTCAGTTAGTTGCTTCATTGTTTTTCTATTTTCTAGGCCTGGAACTCTTATTTCAGCTTGTCAGTTTTATTTATCAACCAACCCAGCCTGCAGCTAGAAACATTTACTCCAGCTAAGCAGAAAAAGATTCTGGACAAGTAAGAATATATTAACTTAATTTTCATTCTCAGATGTTTGCTTTGAAAGTAAGGCAGTTGTTTTTTCCTCTGGTTCTGTTTTTATAAGATGTAGTCCAGTAGTGGGTTTCACTTACCTTCGCTACCGGTTCGGAACTGTGAATGCGCATGCGTGCTCGCTTCGCTCGTGCGCGGCGCTTCTGCGCACGCACAGAACCGTCTGCGCATGCGTAGATCGTCCGTGATGACATCTGGGCGGGTGGGCAGAGCCTCCCGCCGCTGCTGCTACCGGTTCGCCTGAACCGGTAGCAACCCACCACTGATGTAGTCTAATAGTAATGCTGCCAAATCTTGTTTTACTTTAAAAATCCAAATATTCAATTTTTTCCCCTTTGGATCTGTGTTTAATTTCCAGGTATGGTGATATGCGTGTGATGATGGCATATGAGCTTTTTAGCATGTGGCAGAATCTGGGTAAGTTAATCTTTGAGTAAACTGAGATTTACTCAGTTTAAGATTTATATTTAATCCAATAATAGCACAGTGCTGGCAATCTTTCATCCACTATTAAAGGAGCATTCAGAGCACCATAGGAACTGGATTATAACACACATTGGTACAACTTTACTAGAAATCATTTTTATAAAACAGGAGAATCATTTGTCCTTTGCAACTGTACACTATCACTAAATGATAGTTACCTGTATACATACACATTTCCAGGCATAACTTATTCTATTCCTTTTTGGATTAATTCTTTATGGTAAGCATCTAGCTTGATTCATATCTGACTTCATTCCTTATCTTCAGTTGTAGAATATTTTCAATTAGCAGGGAAGGTACCGGTAAACAAAAAAGAGCGGGAAATGGGATGCAGAAGAAATGGTATTAAATAACTGCTTGGTTTTGTTGTTGTTGTTCAGGGGAACATAAAATTCACTTTATTCCTGGAATGATCGGTCCTTTTCTGGGTGTCACACTTGTGCCACAGCTAGAGGTCCGCAACATTATGATCCCCATTTTTCATGACATGATGGACTGGGAACAGCGAAAAAATGGCAACTTCAAACAGGTAAAATGTCTCTTCAGTTCTTACAATGCTTATTTCTTACTTAAATGTTCATTTACAGAGTAGAAATAATAAGCATTTTGCTCCCAAACTATTAAGCATATTTCAATGACCTCAGGATACTGCAACCATCGTAAATAAATGCTGGTTGCCAAATATCCATATTTTGACCATGGGGATGCTATGATGGTCATAAGTGCAAAGGGCTGGAAGTAAGTCACTTTTTTCACCACCAATGGAACTTTGAATAGTTACTAAACAAATGATTGTAAGTCAAGAACTACGTATAGAATGTACAGCCAATTGCAAAACTTCTTCCCATTTGAATGAGACTTTTTCCAATCCCACTCACGTTGTTCTGAATTTTGGTTCACCTGTACAATAAATCCAGACTGTGAGTTGTACTCTTTCTCCTTTCAAGCTCTAATCTTAAAAAGGAAAAAGGGTCCTGTCTCTTTAATTTTTATTTTTGTTAAGACTAAATAATGGGTTTAAATTTAGAATATATTCTGTCTCTGGGGGGAAAATCGAAGAGAAACCATTCTTCTTTATGATCTCTGTATATCACACAAATATTTCTGCATTACAGAAAACAATTGCACTAAAGTTATTTATGGAGACTTTAATTTATGTAGGATACTTATAGGAGAGAACCTTATAGAATCATAGGACTGAAGAGATCCAATCCTATACCCAGAGCAGGAATCCTCATACTATACAACACAACTCCAAGCCTTGCTTGAAAACCTCCAGTGATAGAGTACCCACAACTCCAAAAAGCTAAATAGCTACTACTACTGCTAAATAGCTCTAAGTAAAGAATATATTAATTTAGAGTTTGGATCCCCTCTGTAAAGCATCCATCCATTACTTCTTGTCCCACCTTCAGGAGCCATGGCTCCTAGCTTCCCTAGGATGGCCCTTTAAGTATTTGAAGACTGCTATCAGTCTTTTCTTCTTAAAGCTAAACATAACCTGTTGATTTAAGCATTCTTCATTGGGTTTAGTTTCCAAGCTCCTTGTCATCTTTGTCACTCTTTGTGCTCTTTCTGGGTGCTCATCATCTTTGTATTAAGGCAATCAGTATCCCATATCCCAAGTACAGTCTGGCAGATGCAGCATGGAGCAGAATTATCACTTCTCATGATCTTGACTCTATAGTTCTGTTAATGTTGCTCAAGAGTGAAGTAGCTGTTTTAGCATCAGCATCACACTACTGTCTCAAGTACTAAACCTACCTGATCCATCTCCTAAGTATTATTACTAAGCCATTGTTGCCTATCTTCTATCTGTTTTTCCTACCTATGTGTAGAATTTACATTTCTCAACATTGAACTGTGTTTTGTTGGATATGGCCCAATATTCAAAACTACCAAGATCCTTTAGAACACTGTTTTCTAATGTGTTAGCAATCCTCACCTTTGCATCATCTGCAATTTTTCTGTACTTCTAGTTCCTCATCTAAGTAGTCAAGATCTTCCACAGGATACTTACCTCTCCATGTTGGCATAAAAGCATTCAAGGATCACATGCTGAGTCTGGTTCTTCAGTCAGCTACAAATCCTTCTGCTAGTGGGATTATCCATCCCACATTATTCCATTTTATCAAGGAAAAGGGTATGGTCACATTATCAAATACCATTCTGGAAGCTACGTACACTATATTCACAGCATTTTCCTGGTCTACTAAATTAATAACTTCATCAAACAATGCAGTAAGATTTGTCTGGTATTACCTAGTTTTGACAAAACTATGCTGGCTTTAGTAATCATTTTGTTCCTCTTTGGGTGCCTACAAAGCCACTGTTTAATTATCTTTTCTAGAATTTCTCATTTACTGATGTCAACTTAAGCGATCTGTAGTTTACTGAATCAATGTTTTCCTTCTTTTTAAGAAAATGGGAACAACATTTGCTCTTCTACAATCTTCTGGCATTTCTTCCAGAACAAACTTTGTTTTAATCCTTTAATAGTTTTCAAAGATTCTGAAATTACATATGCTAATTTTGCAACAACTTGGGATATAATCCACCCAGTTCCAGACCCTTAAATTCATTCAAAATTACTTTTTTAAAATTAGTTTTTTAAAAAAAACTAAAAGTAAAGTAAAACTAAAGTAAAAAAATTTACTTTTTTTTTAAATTAGTTTTTTTTTTTTACCAATTCTTTATTATGATCTTTTTCTTTTTATCCCAACACCCAATGCAGCTTCTGACAGTTTGGAGCAGTCCTCTTTTCTTTTGCAAAACTACAGATGCAAAATAGGAATTAAGCAGTTCAGCCTTCTCCGTTGCCCTTCCTTAGTATGATAATGATTGTGATTTAGATATCAACTCGTTTTATAGGAGGCCTTCAAACTGCACATCAAGTGAAAACCAGAATTGTAGCCTCACAAACCTATGATTTTCAGTCTCAGATTCCAAAGTAGGGATATGCACAAAGCAGAAATTTGTTTTGTTTTAATCCAGAACAAATTATTGTACTCCGAAAGTTTTTGTTGAATAATCCTGAATTGGCTTTGTTTTTGTAGAAACAACACCAAGCACATTTTGCATGAAAGAAAATTTGGAAGGATTTTGGAGAATGTTACAGTGATCTTATGGGATGAATGGCAAGGCTGGTTCATGATACCTTTCTTTTGACTCCCTTTCAGCAACTTCCCATGCAGCCAACCCACTCCATAGTCTTTTTAGCTTCTTTCCTGCTGTGCATTCCCTAAGCTCCCACAGATATCTCAGGATATCATATTCCACCAGGCTGCCCATCCCAATCTTCTTAGTAGTTCCTTCTCTGCTTACTCTGAATCACCACAGCATTATTCCTTGCTGCCTTCCCTTAGCTGCACCAAAGTCCCAGATCAACATATCCCACCAGACAGCCAATGCATAATCTTCCAAGCACTTTGTTTTTCTCCCTCTCAATAGCTGTCATTGATATACTGGCCTGTGCACTTGTTCCTTAATTGCAAGGCTTCCTTACTGTAGTAAGGACAGCCTCACAACATAGCATATCCCACTAGCCCACTTGTTCTCCAGACTTTCCAATACTTTCCCTTCCCTCAGTTTCCTACTTTCTCTCAACTGCTGCTGTGAATGTCCTTTTTTTTCTTTTTTTCTTTTTACTGTTCTTACATTCCCACATATGCTTTTGTCAGGAACAACTGCAGTTCAATCTATGTGTTTCCTTCTATATATAGACCAACATTTCCTAAACACATAGTTCAGGCACAGACGAAGCAATCTTACAAGTCTTCAGGAATATTTCATACATTGCTATTGGCAAATATTCCAACTTTCAGATGTCACCCTCAATCTGCAGTTATACTATTTTGATGTAATCTGTTTTCATAGTCTGATTGACCTTCACTTGTACTATAAGCAACGTTCTCGGTTTTGCTTAATTTTTTGTCCTTGTGTCTTCAAATATCTTCCTAACTCCAGGATTTTCTTCCTTGCTCTCATTTCATATTATTAATCTGAATTATATTCCTGTTTCTGTGGCATTGTCTGCCAAAAAACTGGAATCCACTATGTGCTAGAGGGATGGGTGGCACATTAGAATCTGCTTCCGTTTTTGCTTCTGAACTGTTATGCTTTTTCTTGATAATGCATTATTGGATACCTATTTTTTTTAAAAGAAGAAAAAAAATATTCAGAATAACTATTTCAAACGGCTCATTCCTTTTAATTGGAAGTCAAGCAACAACCTGCTCCTGCCATAGAAACCATCACCTACAATACCAGTATTCAAGAAATTGGAAATCCTTAATAATGTATAGAGATATAGATTTTGTTTTCTAAAGTGCTAGCTTCAGTTATAGTTGAGACTTCCCCAGGAAATTCTAGCCAGAATCTTTCAGCATCAGCTGAAAAAGAGAGCTAAATACTGGATGTTAGGTAAAAGAAACATTACTTCTCAGCTTCTTTGGAATTTTCTAGTGCTGACTATGAAGCTTGCATATCGCATTATCAGTGATTTCTCAAGAGGTTTCTTTTGAGACTGAAAGCATTTATTTTTCAAAGGATTATAAACATGCTGTGCTGTAATGACCTTGGCTAGATCAATAGCCTTCTATCCTTATGTTTAGCACAAACTAGCAAGTCTGTCCCAAAGGATACATTTCAAAATGGAAAACCTTTCTTTTAATGGAGGAGCCTTGGTTAATACACATACTTTGACAGTGATGTGTTGAATAGGGTAAAGAAACTAAGAACTACAAGATAGAAGATGAGCTTTTCATTTCAACCATAGCATTCCTATGTATGTCCTGGTTCTAGTTTCCAGATGCCAAAAGAGTTTGGTCAGTCTTCACATCAGAGTCATCTTATTTTTCTACCTGCAGGGCTTGAAGTCTTCTTTTGCCTCCTCAAAATTCAAGAGGGCTCCCCACAGCAAATCAACAGAGTTGTAAGCAATATTTTTTATTATGATGTAGTCCCATCCCAAAAATAAGATTCTCATTCATTTCAATCACAGACTATGATATTCTGCATATCAGTGACCCATATTACACCAGGCAAGTAGATATCTAAGTGAGCTGATAGGGAAGACGGACAGGAGTTTCCCTGGATAGTTCAACAGAGGGAAAAGAGAATAGTGACCAGGATGCTTTGTGTGCTGAGATGTGGGATCTCCTGAATTGTTAGGAGTACTGGGGTGATATCCTGAGAGTTGCTCATTGTGGGTAACGGAGTGAATGCTTCCTTTTGCCAAGTTAGTAGAATCTGTATGGCAGCATGATAATGAGTTCATTAAGTAAATGAACAGAAAAAATTAATATGAAGCTAAAATAGAAATTTCTAACAATCCCTTTTCTATATAAGTCAACAGTGTAAATTTGGAGCCTGAGAATAAAACAAAAAAGAACAGTGCCTGAGAAAGGAACAAGAAAAAAGTAAACAAACGTCAAGAAAAAAAATAAAAGCTTTTCTCCTTGTATGCCCTGTGGAGCAAATGTAAAGCTGACTGGACAGAAATCTGCAGCTATGGCCTGAAATGTTAATAGTATATTTATATTCCTACCTAAAAACACCCTGGCATATTTTTACAGCAGCAGCATTTGCAACAGTATTTGAAGAAAAAGTCAAAATGATTGGAGCACCAAAAGGCAAATTTGGAGCCAATGAAAAAGGATGATGATGTGCTGGTCCAAAAAAATGAGGCTCTAGAACAAAAGCTGGTAATGGAGTATTCCCCATAAACAGCAGACAAAGAGCAAATGCAATGGGTGAGGGTATCAATAAGAAACATGAGACAGGTGATATTGCTGCAGTTTAGTTTTCTGGCCTTGCTGATGAAAAACTTTTGAGCATTCAAGAGTAAAAAAGAAATGCTGCAGAGCAGGAGACAGGATGATGGGTCCTTCTGAAAGGCAGGGAGGATGCAGCTGTACACTATAAAAAAACAAAGAAGATTCATGGCAGTTTAATAGTTTATCTCTAAAAGAAACTAAAGCAAATGTATGCTGACCAATAACTCATGAAGTATGCTATCTAGCAACAGCAAAATGCAAGGAGGCAATGGAACAGTTGCCAAAATAATTACTGTTTTTTTTGCCAATACACGTGGGAACAAATTATACTTCAAAAAGCAGCTATAACCATATTTCTAAGAAGTTTGGAAAACTCAGAAGGAAGCTCAAGAAACTGGAAGATCAGGTTGTATTTTCATCCTGGTCTATGGAAGCGAACCAGAAAGGATACAAAGAATAAAAACTTAGAAGTCAATGTCTAGCCATATGAATGGAGAGATTTGATTTCTGGAGCCCAGTCTGTTTTATTTAGATGGTGGAATTACTGACATTTGGGCTGTACTTCATACAAACTGAAAAAAAATATGTAAACCCTCTTAAATCATTTGAAAGAAAATTTGAAAGAAAGAAAAGAAAATCTGAAAAAGATGGACTTATAGAGGTCATGGCCATCATTGTCTGTAATGCACTAATATATAAGAAATAATGTTCTTGCAGTTACATTCCTGGTATAGAAAGTCAAATATAGTTTAATAGGTGTAACCGAGACCTGATGGGATGATATCCATGACTGGAATATAGTAACCAAAAGAGATATGTTCAAAAGGAACAGAAGCAAAAGGAAGTCAGGTGTAAATGTGCTGAACATTAAAAATAATCATTCTTATTCAAAGAACAGCAATGCTGCTGAGATCATTTCAGCTAAAATAAATTGAGGAACAATTCAAGACAGCATTATTTTCTATTCTTTCTCTCCCAACCAGGGGAAAAATGCAGGTAATATTTCCCAAAGGCAAACTGTCATTAATATCAGGGGAGAAATCATTGTGTTAACTTTTTTTCAGAAAATGCCTGGCTTTTTATTATTGTTGTTGTTGGCAATATTTTCTTTCAAAGAGTAAGGCACAAGATCAGATACCTTTGATTAGATTCTAATCATTTGGGAATCCTTGTTGAGGAGGTGGAAGTAACAGTAATATTGGGAAAAAGTTACCATATAATGCTGGAGTTCCAAATTCTTGATTTGAAGGAAATTGAAAACTGAGCATTGTCTAACATATACTCCAGATGTTAAAAAATGTATAGTATTTTAATAACTCAGAGCAGTGGCAAGTACAATACCATGATAGAAATGCTGATGGGAGAAGAAGCTCTAGGAATGAGGGAGTTCTATAGAAGGAGATATTAAAAGCAATTACAAACAATTCCCGTTAGAAGAAAACAAAGTGGAAGACAGCCAAAGTAACTAGCATGGCTATGCAAAAAGCTTACTGAATATTTGAAAAAAAACAATAGCATATGTAGAAAATGAAAAACGACAGATCAGAAAGAAAGCATACTCTTTGATAGTCCAAATATGCAGAGCTGGAATCAGAAAAATGAAAGCTCAGAATCAGCAAAAGGGTTAATGAAGGAATTTCAGAATAACAAAGGACATTATATTCTCAGAATATTAAAAAAAATCAAACCAGATTCCAAATAAAGGCATCAATATTCAAACATGTAATAGGCGGGGCTACTCAAGTCTGATTTTGGTTAGATCTCCATCGAAGAATGTTGCACCAGGAAATTTCTGAAGATCAGGACAAAGGGTCAGGATTGAAGATTGAGACTATTAGAAACATGGTCATGGAATGCCTCTAGAAGATTTGGTGAATTGATAAAGTACCATATCAATGGAGAAAAGCAAACATTCCTGCCTTTAAATGAGGAAAAGGAATGTCTCGGAAACTAAACACCAATCTAACATTAGTCTAAAGAAAAGGAGAAGATCAAGGAGTTGCTGATCTGTAAACATGTTGAAAACAATACTACACTTACGAGATGTTAGCATGGATTTGTCAAGAACAAATCTTGCCAGACTAATCTTATCTCACTTTTTGATTTGGTCACTTCCTTAGTGTCACAATTTATCTTGATTTCAGCAAAGCATTTGACAAAATATGACACACTATCTCTCTCTCTCTCTCTCTCTCTCTCTCTCTCTCTCTCTCTCTCTCTCTCGCTCCT
>QLTV01003770.1:222598-232746 GCA_003457575.1 Thermophis baileyi | reverse complement strand
TCTATCTAGGAGAGGGAGAGAGAGAGGGAGGGAGGGAGATGGAGGGGGAGAGAGAGAGAGAGAGAGAGAGAGAGAGAGAGAGAGAGAGAGAGGGAGGGAGGAACTGGGCCATGAGAGGCGGGCCAATGCGCATGCGTAGCTCCACTCACATGAGGGCCACCCCAAAGGCTTCTCTCCCCCCCTAACCGTGTGGCCCACTGTTCAGCCCAGTTCTCCTCTCCCCCCCCCCAACCGTGCCCCCAAGCTGCCTGCTCCCAATACTCCAAAAGCAGAGCAGTGAGAGCAGAGGCTGAATGGGACGAGTGCACCCTGCTCAGTTTTGCTGACTCACTGAGGTTACCTGCATAAGACACCCAATTCGCTTTTGAAGCATCGGGCAGCCTCAGTGAGTCTGAAGGAGCACAAGACCGTGCCCCCAAAGGCTTCTCTTCTCCTCATCAAAAGCTTTTGCACAAAAGGCTTCGGGAGAGCGATCTCTCGCTGCTTCAGGCCTTCCGTCCCTTTGCAAAACCTTTTGGCACAGAGAAGCTTCAAGGAGCACAAAACTGCACCCCAAAGGCTTCTTTTCTCTTTTGTGAGTGGAGCTACGCATGTGCATGTGCGTGCACACCAGTCCACCACTCGCACTGCCCAGTTTCCCTCTCCCCCACCAGCTGGGCGGCCAAGTGGCAAAGTTTGGGGACCGCTGGAATAATGGATTTAAATTACAGAAAGGCAATTTCAGTTGAAAGTTCAAAAAGGTGTCCTAATACCAGTTCAACAGTGGAACCAATTAACCACAAATGTGATGGGTATCCCTTCACTGAAATGGCCTCTTCCAACTCTTTGATTCTAACTGTTCATTATAAAACACTCATATGCCACATAATTTAATACATTTTCTCCTCTTAGTATTTTCTGGCAGCAATTCCTTGCCATCTCAAGAAACAGATTTCCAGTTTTGAATAAAGGTGCCATTAAATAATGCATTCCTTCAAGAAATATTTCACAGTTCTGAAATGAGATGTGGATATCAAATCCTAGATCTCAGGTGGTTACAGTGACACAATATACTACTGTCAGTGAGTTTGGTTTGCGACTTCAGGCCAAACAAAAAATATTCTTTAAATTCTGTTCACCCTGGTTTCTCTCACTTCATAGGTTCAGTGTTGGTTTTCTTCTGTTAAATTTTGTACTTTTATTTTTGTACTCCAATTTTTGAGCTTGTCTTTTCCTCTCAAGCTTAAAAATGCAGGACCATTTTTTCCTCCTGCAACCTTCCATAACTGTAACATATATATGTAAGTGGGATTGTCATATCTTCTAGATCTTCTCTCCACTTTCCTTCGTCATAAATTGTAATTTTCCTGCGCAAACATGCAGAGCAGACTGCATATTCATGGTCTGTGATGTCCATGCCAGGCTTGATTTCCAACATTGTTCCAAGTGCTCATAGGTACTTACATTATACAAATGAAAATAAAGATAATAGAGAAACGGGAGGAAAAAGAAGGGAGAAAGAAGTGTAGGGTAAAAGGAGAAAGAAAAAAAAGCAGTACTTCCAAATTTTTTGCAGAAAAATACAAAATAAAGTTGCAACCTCAGCTTTTTACTTCTGCACGTTTAGTGAACATTATCCATTTCTCTAACAACAAACTAATCAGCAAAACACAAAGTCAAAATTTAATATTTTTTTTTGTTCTGAACACTAAGTGTAGAAGAGGGTTTTAACTAGAAACAAAACTAGATTCATTCTTTTCTTTAATTAAAACAGTCAATTTTTCCATCTCTGCTAGCTCCACCACTTTTTCCATCCGTTCATCCATTGTAGAAATTGACATATTTTCCCACTTTTGCATATATAGAAGGCTCGCTGCAATCAACATACATAATAACAAAGTTCCACATTTTTCAAGATCCTTGTCCAATGGTCCGAGAAGAAAAACTTGGCTTCAGTTTTATATTTGTTTTAAGGCTCTTCTGAATCAAAGCATGAATCTGGCCCCAATATTTCTTTGTTTTATTACAAGTCCACCAAAGATGATAAAAAGTACCTTCTTTACAATTATATTTCCAACAGAAACATCTTTGATAGGCATTAGGTACCAGCAATATATTTTGTAAAAGTTTTCTTTCAGATTATAATCTATATATATAAAAGCGAAAACCACTCATGCCGTAATCACGAAATCTCCAGAACCGTAAAGCCTACAAACTTGAAATTTGCCACGTATGTTCCTCTTGGCTTCTAGGTGCTCACTAAGAAAGGATTTTTTGAAATGACCATCAGAGGGGGACATGCGCACATGCGCGGGAGGCGGGGGTGATTAGGATGAAAAAATACCCAGGCAGCGCCGGGTCATCAGCTAGTTCAGTATAAATTAGAAACCATTCATCCATATAGGAACTTATCTTTTTTCCTTTAAAAATATCTGACCTTCTATCCAAGGACAAGAGAAGAATCGGTATCCTTTCTTAGTGGTTTGCTCTGGCACTCGCAGCACTGAATTATTCTTTGACTCATGTGTCCAACAAATGTAATTCAAGTTTCTTGAAAACCTTTCTGAAAGTTCTGCATACCTTTAAAATGAATTCTTTTTATTCTGAGTTATGCTTTGTACGTTCTTTGCTTGTGAGCACCTTTTTTAAAAAAAATATTCCAGACTTTGAAAGCTTTCTCAGTCCCAGGTTATTTGATTGAGATTTCTGGATATCACTCCTCTGTAATGTACTGTATTCTTTTAAAAATATTTACATTTGAGAAAATTATCTATGGAACATACCAACTTCCATCCTCCACCTTCAAGTAGCAATGCATACTTGGAACCTGTGCTTTCAATATCCATGTTTGCACCTTTTGAATGTTAGGCTAATTACTTTGTTTTTAGATTTCTGTTTATTTTTCCATTAAGAAAGCTGCCTTCAGACCAATTGCTTCCATATGTGGTGCTAATTAATTTTGTTATCTCAAGATGGATAGCCTCACTTGCTAATGATGGTGCACTTCACTCACTCATACACATACACTTGACTTCACTAAAACATTATGCTCTTAAGTTGTGTTCACACTTTGATTGTGCTGTGTTCCTTCCAAACCTGATTATGCCTCTTAAAGTTTCTTTACATTTCTTGAAAATCAGATGGGTTTAGAGTTTTATATCCTATCTATGGCTCTGTCCACAAGACGCTGTTCATAAGTTCATAAGGTTTGCTCATTGATTGTGAAATACCACTGAACTGAAATAATCTTCCATTAGGGACCAGAATACTAGAATAGTGGTGATTTCTCTAGTATTTTTCAATAGAGTCACTCTTTGATATGTGCAGGGCCAGTCATCAAATTTTCATATGCCATAGTTATCTAAACCTGTGATAATGGCATTGATCGTGATGTTCTGTCTTGTCTCCTGTGCTTTAATTTATATCTGTCCTCCACAAATAAGTTCATTATTCACCCATGTAAGTGATGCACAGATAACAAGAGAAAAGGTAAGTTGTATATATGTAACTTTGATACTACAAATAGCAATTTTCTATTCACTTAACTAGTTACCTCCTTTCTCAAGTTCTTGTTATTTTCATATATTTCTATCCACTATATTGATAAACAAACTGAGGAGAATATGTAGTAGTACTTCTAGGATCAGATAATATAATATTTGTAAGGAATTAAGGGGATCATGTAGAACAGTGTTTAAACATTTGTGAATTCTATTGAATTGCATAAATATGACCTGAAATGTGATCCGTTCTCCACCCAAGGCTTAAAACTAGATAAAGAGAATTCAGTTAAACAAATGAGTCAAATACATTATTTTTGTTAATTGATTATTGAGGAAAACGATCCAAATCTACATATATGTATGGTAAATGTTTGTTTTTGTTTGTTTTTCACATTTCTGAACTGCCCATCTCCCTCAAAGAGGAACTCTGGGCAATTTACAATAAAATGTCAAAATATATAAAAATTAAAATGTTAAAATTAAAGTTTTAGTTTTTAAATTATAAAATGAGGCAAGAATAATTAAAACCTGTTAAAAATAGTTAACAAAAGCTGAGGGAAGGCTCTCATGGCACCAACCAATCCTACGATTGGGTGCTCCTTTGGGTTGCCCATGTGAGACTGCAGACTGTTTTAACTCCTTTTTGGAAGGCTAGGAATGTAGGGCTTGCCTCATCTGAATATCCACCAGAGAATATTCCACAGGACTGGGGTAACAACAGAGAAGACTCTTTTCCTGGACCCTGCCAATTGGAATTCTTTAACTGACAGGGTATACAACATACCTTCCCTGCGTGACTGGGTGAGATCGGCTGATGTAATGGGCTAGTTCTATAGGTTCCCTGGCACCATGCCATATAGGGCTTTACAAGTCAATATGTGAGCCTCTAAGATTATTACTTCATTTGAAGGGGAAGGTAGAGTCAGGTGTTTCAAACAATTGAATGATAATGAGATTTGAGTATGGGAATTCCTGCCTTATTTATAGAAAAGAATTCTATTCACTATCAAAATCTGATCTTTACAACCCAGGTTTGTAGAAATATGTCATGGCTCAGACAAGGACTTCCAGAAACCAGATGGAAAAAGTTAACAAAATGATTTCCAAAATGTTTGGACTCTACCAATCCACTCTCAGGTGGACTTGTAGAAAGGAAGGCAATTCAATATCATTTTACCCTCCTCAGGAATGGTCAATCAACCAAGATCACACCTAATGCAAGGCATGTAATATTCCAGGAGGTTGCAAACAAGCCGAGCATATGCATAATATCTAAGGAACTCAAGGCCTCTTTTGCATTGGTGATGATAAACATTCATGAGACCACTATCAAAAGAACAACAAGCAGTAATTGTGTGCCTGGCAGGGTTGAAAGGAAAATGCCAGTACTCTCCAAAGAGAACATTGCTGCCCAGTTATAGTTTGCAAAACACCATGTGGATAAGACAGAAGGCTATTGGAAAAATATTCTGTGAATGGATGAGAGCAAATTAGAAAGACAAAAGGCAAATACTGTAATAGAATGTGCAGATGAGCTTGAGGAATGAGGATAAGAGATGCTGTCTAGGAAACAATCAAAATGAGAGAGGCAGCCCCAGTGGCTTAATAGAGAAAGAAATTTTCTTTTCCTCTTTTCAGTGCAAAATATTTTTATCCTGATAATAATCTTGCAAGTCTCCTACTCTCTTTCAGAAAGAGGAATTTCCTCTGATCCTTATTACAACACCAACAACAAGTAGATGTACAGATGACAGAATTCCATGATAAAACAAATTTAGCAACTAGGATAGAATTTGCCTCAACCCATGGCAGCACAATAGATAGTGGCTTAACCAATGATTCTGCATTCTCATGGGAGCTTGCCAGAGATTCTGGCGAGAACAGGATCAATTCTGTACTTTTGTTTATTATTTTATTATTTATTTATTTATTTGTCAAACATGTACAAGATAGCAGGTATAGGTATAAACATAAACATAATCAAAGTGAATACAGATAGATGAGGACAATAGGACAGTAGGACAGGGACGGTAGGCACGCTGGTGCGCTTATGCACGCCCCTTACAGACCTCTTAGGAATGGGGTCTTAACCAATGATTCTGCATTCTCATGGGAGCTTGCCAGAGATTCTGGCGAGAACAGGATCAATTCTGTACTTTTGTTGCTCAGTGTGAGATGTTTATGGCATGCAGATTAGTGGAGTTTTCCATTGATCACACCAAAGTAACTTGGTGCTGAGCTTGCTGAAGGAAACAGCAGCCAAGTGGGCGATACTGTTCACTGAGGGGAACAATCCAAATGCAGAACCAGTATCAAGACTTCTTCTATACCCAAGAGATACTTTAGGGATATCATACAGAGAATCACAGAGGGCTGACGGATGACCTGAGAGTTGAGTTGATGAGACAAAGCTCTCTGAAGAGCTCTATTACCTTTGCATAATTATAGATGCCCAACTGGAAGAGTGGAGGCAAGGAAGAAATGGAAAGGAAAAAAGAACGTACAGCCTGTCTTCCCTCATAGCACCCCTCCCAGTGACCTCTTCGGAATCCAAAGTGGGAGAACCCATACAAATCAGAGCAGCTAGATCATGGGTCCTCAAACTATGGCCCGCGGGCCACATGCGGTCCACCGAAGCCATTAATCTGGCCCGCACAGGACCACAAGGCTGCCCCGCCCACATCACCCCACCCACCCTTCGGCCGAGCACAGGACTTACCTTCGTGAGCCCCACAGGCTGGAACTGAAAGGTAAGGCCAACAAGGTGGCGCAGTGGTTAGAGTGCAGCACTGCAGGCTACTTCAGCTGACTGCTAGCTGCAGTTCGGCGGTTCAAATCTCACCGGCTCAAGGTTGACTCAGCCTTCCATCCTTCCGAGGTGGGTAAAATGAGGACCCAGATTGTTGGGGGGCAATATGCTGACTCTATAAACCGCTTAGAGAGGGCTGTAAAGCACTATGAAGCGGTATATAAGTCTAAGTGCTATTGCTATTGCTAATTTTGGCCTGCAGAATGCTGCTGGAGACGGGGGAGGTGAAATATGGGGCGCACAGATGCCCCAGGAGGCCAAAAAAACAGGCGAAAATGGCCCGGTTTTGGCCAAAAAAACGGGCCGTTTTTGCCTGTTTAGCGCCTGCCACAAAGAAGAGGAGGTCAAGTTATTCTCCAAAACACCTGAAAGCAAGACAAGAATTAATGGATGGAAACTAATCAAGAAGAAAACCAATCTAGAAGTAAGGAGAAATTTCCTGACAGTTAGAACAATTAATCAGTGGAACACCTTGCCTCCAGATGTTGTGAATGCTCCAACATTGGAAGTTTTTAAGAAGATGTTGGATAACCATTTATCTGAAGTGGTGTAGGGTTTCCTGCCTAAGCAGGGGGTTGGACTAGAAGACCTCCAAGGTCCCTTCCAACTCTGTTATTCTATTCTATTCTAAAACAACCCCAGGAGAAAAACAAATTTATGTTTAATTTATGTGCATTGTTTAATGGACTGTTAAATTGGCCATGCCCACCCAGTCACATGACCACCTAGCCACGCCCACCCAGCCGGTCTGGCCCCCCAACAGTCTGAGTGAATTGGCCCCCTGTTTAAAAAGTTTGAGGACCCCTGAGCTAGATGATCCCTGACATTGAAAGGGACAATACAATAAGATGCAGAACTTTATATTTGTGGAGCATGAAGCCATCAAATGCCTAGCTCAGTCCCAGACAGTACCTTGAGACAACTTTACCAGCCCCCTCTCCCCAGAGATCTGAACAGAAGCCATCCAGTATTCGAGGAGAGCTCGGGCTGATAAGAAAAGGCAAGCTTTCTTAATTACTCCTGCTATTATTACTTTAGTTCCAGGCTTTCAGCTCTTGTAAACTCTGGAAGCTACTAATTTTATTGATATAGAAACAGTACAGAAACTTGCCTACTCAAGGCCTAGAATGTCCAATGACTATTAAAACTATTGACAGGCAGGACAGGTCCTACACCACACAGTTCCTTTGCAACTGACAATCAAAGATTAGACAGAGTGAATACACTTTATGTACCTGCTTCCTTGTAAGTACCCATTATACTGGGAATAGAGTGGCTTCAGCTGCACAGTGCAGTTACCGGTATAAGTTGGGAGTAAGGAACACTCATTTCCCTCTCCTAAGTGCCAGCATCACTGATTAGCAGTGAAAGTTGACCAACCTTTAGAGGACAAGGGAGGATCAGGACTGCTAGAATAATATATAGACTTTGCAGTTGTGTTTGGGGAGGTAGAGGCAGCCATCTTACCTCCCCACCCCACACCAGGCATGTGATTATACTATGAGTTTTGAAGCCAGGAACCCAAATCCCAGCAAAGAAACAGTACCACTTGTCTACTCATAGTTTAGCCATTTTCAAAGAAAACCTGGATGTTAACATCTAAAAAGGATTCATCTGCCCTTTCAGCAGATTAATCTGCCCTTTCAGCATCTGACCTGTTGTTTTCTTTGTCTCCCAAAAACAAGAATGAACAACAGCCAATATTGTTTTTATAAATGATAGTTTTTATTAAAGTTTATTATAACCTAAAATACAATGTAAATAAAGATATATTTTTTTTTGGAAAAAAAGGGAGAAAGGAAAAGAGTTGACTTCTTACTCTTTCCAACACAGTAAAATACTAATGCATTTACAACCTCAACTTTTTATATTACCTATAATTATTACAAGCCACTTCTATAACTCCACAATTACTAAATTTTCAAACTAAAACACCCACCAACATCCCTGAGCTGAAGTCATTTTTTTAAAGGAGGAATAGGCTAAAATTCGTCCATGCTGATGCACAGTGTTGGTCAACAATTATCAGAAACACATAGTTGCAGTTATTGGTGCCCAACAGTGCATGCCAGTTACTGAAAGCAGAGATTCACATAATTTTGCCATATACAAAAATGCAGCTTTGGTCATTCTCCTCAATAATGAGCAAGTGTAATGCTTTTGATTCATTTGTTTAATTGCATTTTCTTTAGTTTTAGGACTTGGGTGGAGAACAGATCACATTTTGTATAACTTAAATGTAAACCTATCTTGTAAACTTTTAAATTTTAACTATCTTTTCAATTTTCAATTTAATTTTAAATATCGCCTTAGATGGAAAGTCCACCATTTCACAAGACAGTCTATGGTTGAAGAACTAACAGCATTAAGAAATATTTCCCAATGTTCAAATGAAATCTATTTCTTTATTATTTAAATCCACGATTTCTTGGCTTGTCTGCTGGAACAACTCTGAACAATTGTTCCTTTTTCTATATGACAATTCTTCAAATTTCTGAAGGTCACTATTGTGTTTCCACACAGTAGTTTGTTCTCCAGTTTAAACATGTCCAATGCATCCAACCATCTCATATCATGTTGGTTGTTGTCTTCAAGACATGTTCCAGTTTGCCAATTCTTTCTTAAAATCTGATGCCAAGAACTGAAGGCAATTTTCTAAATGTGATGTGACCAACACAAAATAGGGAGGAACAATTGTTTCTCTGATCTTATATTCTACTTTTGTATAGGATTGCATTTGCTTTTTTACAGTTGCATCATAGTATTGGCTCATGTTTAATTTTTGATTCATCAGGACACCTGATTATTTTTGCATGTTATTCAGTAAGGTTCCCCCACCCAAACGTTTGATTTATTCTATCCAAATATAGGATTTTTCAATTGTCTCCACCGAAATTGATCTTGATGTTTCTAGATCATTGTTCTAGCTTGTCAAGGTCTTCTTGAATGTTAACATTGTCCTCTAAGATATGTGCTATCCCTGCTACTTTTATATTGACTAGCCATATTTTATAACCTTATTTTTTAATTCTCTTTTCTAAGTCATTTATAAATCTATTCAACAGCATAGGGCTTAAAATAGAACTCTGATGTACCAGTCAACATTTCCAATTTGATGTTGAGCAATTGACATATACCTAATAGATATGATTGTTCAGTCTACTATACTAATTATAGTATAATCCAGCCCACATTTTGTCCTTTTCTCTACCAGTATATCATTGGAATCTTTACTGAATGCTTTGCTGAAGTTAAGGTATACAATATCCACCACATTCCCATGGTCAGCTAAACTAATCGTTGATCACAGAAAAGTGGATCATTTTTATTTTTATTTGTTTGTTTGTCAAACATGTACAAGATAGCAGGTATAGGTATAAACATAAACATAATCAAGGTGAATACAGATAGATGAGGACAATAGGACAGTAGGACAGGGACGGTAGGCACGCTGGTGCGCTTATGCACGCCCCTTACAGACCTCTTAGGAATGGGGTGAAGTCGACAGTAGACAGTCTAAGGTTAAAGTATTTTGGGTTTGGGGAAGAAACCACAGAGTCAGGTAGTGAATTCCAGGCATTGATCACTCTGTTGCTGAAGTCATATTTTCTGCAGTCGAGTTTGGAGCGGTTTACATTAAGTTTGTATCTATTGTGTGCTCGTGTATTGTTGTGGTTGAAGCTGAAGTAGTCATTGACAGGTAGGACATTGTGGCAGATAATTTTATGAACTACATTTAGATCGGTTCTAAGGCGACGTAGTTCTAAGTTGTCTAAGCCCAAAATTTCAAGTCTGGTGGAATAAGGTATTCTGTTGCGGGTGGAGGAGTGGCGGCCTCTTCTCGTGAAATACTTTTG